>SKCR01044293.1:0-95317 GCA_019454045.1 Zanthoxylum bungeanum
CAGACCTCCATATGTTCGTTGGGTGTGGATTGATCCTCAGGAGATCCTGTGTGTATCAAGATTGAATTGTAATTTATATTTTCATGTATAAGACATGTATAAATCATTTTGAGATTGATTTGGAATCAATTAAAATTATATTTGACAATTTAGGACTAAAATAATAAAAATACAAAGTTTGGAGGCTAAACGGTAATTAATGAAAAATTTGATTTTTGTGTAAAAATTTCAGTTTTTAAGTATTGAGTAATTAAAATAAATTAGTTTATTTTAATTACCAAAGAAAAATTATTGAAATCGGAAAATTTTGATTTTCCGCGTTCCGCTGCGTTTACCCGGAATTGTCGCCTAAAACCCCTACAAAAATGGTATCAGAGCAGGTCTGAACCTGAACACATGATATGAATATGCCTTTAAATTCAATGTTTAATTTTGTCTTTACTTTATGCATGCTTGTATTTATTTAATTTGATTAAATTAAATACGTAACATCTTTGCGGAAATTCCTAATTAATAAGGTTTTAAAGTAATATGTATTGGATGCATATTTCTTGGTCCGTCTTGTCAATACGGTTTATGGATATTTGTTCTATGGCTGCATCCGAGAAAGAGCCAAAGCAGTGAGGGTGTAGTTGATAAAAATTTATCTATACCGGATGTATATGTGATACTAGGTAAATTCAAGCGAAAGCGGAAATTCTGAACGTACCAAAGCTGTCGGGACTACGCAAGTATCTTGAATTTATCATTGACAAGTTTAACCTTGGTATGCCTCCTTGTGAACGTGCCAAAGCTGTTACAACGAGAAACGACCAGGGCCAAAACCCCATGAGTCATTATTGAGTGATCGACAATGAGTTGTTTACCTAATGAATATATGTAGGCGAGATCGTGCCAAAACTGTGGGCTGGAATATATTCATGGGGGTCCACCTTTCACTATTATTTTTTAATTTGATTATTGCAAGCTATTGTATTCTGTTTGGGGATTACAGTTTTACTTGAAATAGTGGGATGGGAATTTATAGATTAAAAATCCATGATCTGTTTAAATGCTTTTGATATTATATGAGACTGTTTTATCTGCTAATCAATTTTCGCTATCTATATGATAGATTTGCGATGGCGGTAACTACTTCTAATCCTTTTGCTCGTATACTTGATATGAACAAGCTTGAAGGCGTCAAAAACTTTACAGATTGGGACTTGGATCTAAGGATTGTCCTTGGGTTTGAGAAATTAGAATATGTGTTAGAAGGTCCGTTGCCACTTGCCATATCAGATGATGCAACACAAGAGGAACATGAGACTCTCCAGAGGTGGAGGGATGATGATAGAAGAGTCAAATCATATATTTTCTGTTCCTTGGCACCGGTGCTTAAAAAGCAATATTTTGGTTTGCCTGACGCATATACTATGATGATGCGACTGCGAGAGTCCTTTATGAACCAAGAACATGTCTCGGTTCTTAAAATTTCAATGGAATTGTTTCATTCAAAACTTGAGGAGGAACAGGCTGTGAGCCCTCATGTGCTTATCTGATTGATCTGATCGAATAGTTGAGGCGCTTTAACTTCCCTCTAAATGACACTTTGGGACGAAGTGTCATACTTGGATCACCCCCGGCATCATATCGCCAGTTTGTAATGTATTTCAATATGAATTGGATTAGCTGTTCTTATCAAGAGTTGCATAAGATGCTACAAACTGCGGAGAAGGATTTGAGGAAGGGAGTACCGACTCGCCCTCCTAAACCCACTGCTCTTCATGCTTCCTCCCAATCTAAACCAAAAGGGAAGAGGAGGAAAAGAAAGAAAAAGAAGGGTTTGAATCTTCCACCACAGGGTAAGATAACTAAACCAAAGAGAGCTGCTGAAGATAAATGCCACCACTGCAGCAAGATTGGCCACTGGAAGAGGAATTGTCTTGATTACTTGGCCCAAATCAGAAAGAAAAGAGCATCTACTTCAGGTACTTTTATTTTTCCCATTATTGATATTTCATTAGCTTGTGAAGCTATGGCATCCAGTTGGCTTTTAGATTATGCTTGTCCAATTCACATCTGCAATTCGTTGCAGGTGCTGAAGGAAAGTAGACGGCTGAAATCTGGGGAGATGCAGTGGTGATTCGGGAGTGGCGACTCTCTGGATGAATTCGAAAATTTAAATGATTCAAAAAGAAAGGAACAAAAATAACTTATTACAAATTATTTTGAGATGCGTCTCAGGAGCGAAAACTTCTAACACAACCACCTCTGAACAACAATTCCACTTGGTTAATCAAAAATTTGTTGTTAGTTTGTGTGTAGTTTTTTTTTTGAAAAGCACAAAAGAAAATCAACATAAAACACTTTTTTTTACACACAAAATAACAACAAAGCAAAAACAACATAAAAGAAACCTTTTTTTTAACGAAAAATACATCAACGAAATATAAAAATTAATACTATCTAGTCAACTATCCCCTCCCCCAAACCAATTTGAGACATTGTCTCCAATGTCTAAAAAAGAAGAAGTAGAGTTTAGAAGACATCACCTGATTTGTGTGGAATTGACAATTAAATCTACGACTATTTAAAAGAAAAGAAAAAAATATATATATTAAGATTCAAGTCCACTCTACGTTTTTTGCCACGATCGTTACCAGACCAGTTCAACTTGGAAAGAATGGGGTCCATTTTTGGTTCATAAGCTAAAAGTTGGTCAATTAAATCATCAGATTTCTTGCAGTTAGGAAGATATCTTTTACCGGTTTCGAAACAAACCTATTTCTTTTGGCATCCTCAAGAAATACAAAAAGGAAATCAAAAAATCCATCAACATTAAGTAGTCCAATGAGTTCTTGGTGAATGTTCAAGTTCGCCCATGACGCAATTGTGAACATTTCTTCCAACGTGCCAAGCCAACCTGGTAAAGCAATAAAAGCGTCAGCATGATTGATCATTTCAGTAAGTCTTTCAGACATACCTGAGACAATACATTCTTCTCCATTTGATTTTCTGATGAGGTTTTCCTCTGTCAAAGGTTTTGGAATGATCCATAAAACTTGACTGCCACCTTCTTGCACGACTTTTGAAACACATCCTATCAGTCCAAGATTACCACCGCCATATACTAAGTGCATGTTTCTTTTCGCCATAAATCTACCCAATTCTTTTGCAGCCTCAACAAATTCTGGTTTAGTTCCAGAGCTAGTTTCACAAAACACACAAATATTAATGACTCGTCTTCTTGAAGTTATCTCCATTTTGTTTTCTCTATTATCTGGATGGGGTGAAGAGAGAAATGATGACCTGTATTTATGGATCCTGAAAAAGAGTGAGTAATAAAAGAACTAGTACCTGCAAAATGAAAATTGTCAGATAGTAAAATAGATCGTGAAAGTCAAAAAGTTTAGATACTGTCGGCAAAAGTAAAGGAAATCAAAACAGTAAATTAAAGCAAATCGAAACAATAATTTAAAGTAAAGAAAATCAAAGCAATTAAAAAATATGTACTGGTAGTTGTGATTGCGGCTCGCATCTTACTCTGGTTTTATGTCCAGTAACGGCTTGAACGCCCTCTATGGGTCGAGGATAGGCTTCCCATCCAATTTTCTTATAAATTGGCAAACAAGATCTTTTAAAGTCAGATTCCCGAGACTATATTGTTGTCTTTCTTTTTGAAATTTTGTATGCAAATTACGAATTACTCGATGAACATGTCCACTGGGATGTGTCTCAAGAGTCAATGATATATCATCTAAAGACTCTTTACTCAATCCATCTCTAATGAATTGAATTTTATCTTTGCGGTTGTCATACATCATTACTAAAGAACGAAAATGAGTGTTACACGTCCAGCGTGCACATTTATAACAAACACATAATTGTTTAGCTCTTCATTTTTTAGCATAAGTGTTTTTCCCTAAACCAGGCATGTAAGAAATAAAAGAGTCATATGACTCACCTGTCAAGCGAACCATTGCTTCAATTACCCAACGAATATCACTAGGAATATCATGGATCATAAAAAGCCTCATTCTTTCGGTGCGTGCTTTGTAAATTTTCATCAGAGCTTTTTTAAGGAGAGAAGGAAAATGATTGTGGAGTTTTGCGAGAGTTTCTTCCATGCCTTAATTGTAGGGTATCAGTAATTTTAAGAAACTGAAAGAACCGGTTTAAATTCACGGAGTACCGTTATCCGCTGTTTAACCGGGGTGCAAAATTCTGACAAAAAATGGAAAATGCAAAAAATACTGCAAAACTCAAGAAAAATAGAAGTTAGACAAAAACAAAAGAAAATAAAAGAAAAGAAAATACATCAATCACAGTACACTGGGTTTGAAAGGAAAATAGATTCTTGAAAATTTGAACACTCCAAAAATGGTTTCAGACATTGTCCATTCACTTTAAATACATCATCATCCCTAGGATTCTCAATGTCAATAGCACCATATGGATAAACGTGCTTCACAATAAATGGAACATTCCATTTGGATTTCAATTTTCTAGGAAATAAATGAAGACAAGAATTATAAAGCAAGACTTTTTGACCAATTTCAAATATTTTTCGTGAAATTCGACTGTCATGAAAGGCCTTAGTTTTAGCTTTAAGAATTTTCGCATTTTGATATGAATCATTCCTTAACTTTTCAAGTTCATTTAATTGAAATTTACGTTCATGACTGGCATTTTTAAGGTTTGAATTGAATGCTTTAATAGCCCAATATGCCTTATGCTCAAGTTCTACAGGCAAATGACAAGGTTTTCCATAAACTAGACGATATTAAGACATTCCCAAAGATGTTTTGAAGGCTGTTCGGTATGCCCAAAGTGCATCAGTCAGTCGAAAAGACCAATCTTTATGATTTGGGTTGACCATTTTTTCCAAAATTTGTTTGATTTCCCTATTTGCTAGTTCAACTTGACCATTTGTCTAAGGGTGATAGGAGGTAGAAACTTTATGTGTAACTCCATATTTTTCATTAAGGACTCAAAAGGATTGTTACAAAAATGTTTACCTCCATCACTTATAATGGCCCGAGGGATTCTAAATCGAATTAAAATATTTTCTTTTAAAAATTTAATCACAGTTTTGTGATCATTGTTTCGACAAGGAATCGCCTCAACCCATTTTGAGACATAATCAACTACAACTAAAATATATAAAATCCAAATTATGGAGGAAATGGACCCATGAAATCTATTTCCCAATAATCAAAGATTTCAATGACAGTGATGAGATTTAAAGGCATCATGTTTCTTTTTGAAATGGATCCCAACTTTTGACAATTCTCACAAGTTTTACAAAAAGCATGAGTATCTTTAAAAATAGTGGGCCAATAAAATCCACACTGTAAGATTTTTACAGCGGTTTTCTTAGATGAGAAATGACCTCTACATGCTTCCGAATGACAAATTTGAATAACACCACTTATCTCACTGTCCGGTATGCTTCGTCGGAAAATTTGATCAGGGCAATACTTATCGTCCCAATAGAATCTTTTGACTTCGGTCAAAAATTTCTTTTTGTCTTGATGGCTCCAATCTGGAGGTATTTTTCCTGTTGCAAGAAAATTGACAATATTAGCATACCAAGGCATTGAATTTACAGAAAATAAAAATTCATCAGGAAAAGAGTCATTGATAGGAGTTGTATCAATTAATGACTCATTTGTGAGTCTCGATAAATGATCTGCAACCACATTCTCCGCTCATTTCTTATCCTTGATTGTGAGATTGAATTCTTAAAGCAACAAAATCCACCGTAGTAATCTTGACTTTGCATCCTATTTAGACATCAAATATCTAATTAAATATGATCGAAATTTATCCAATGCAAATATTACAGCAAGTAGTTCTTTTTCTGTGGTAGTGTAATTCATTTGTGCACTGTTTAAAGTTCTACTTGCGTAATATATTACATGCGGCTTACCTTCATTTCTCTGTCCTAGCACTGCACCAACTGGATAATCACCGGCATCACACATTAGCTGAAAAGGCAAAGACCAATCATAGGATTGCATGATAGGAGTAGAAGTCAAAATATTGATAATCTTTTCGAATGATTTTTGACATTCTTCTGTCCATTCAAATGTTGCATCTTTTAATAGGAGGTTACACAAGGGTTTAGATATGGTACTAAATTTTTTGATAAACCTCCTATAAAATCCTGCATGTCCTAAGAAAGATCGGATTTCCCTGACTGTTTTTTATGATGGCAATTTAGAGATTACCTTTTTTTTTGCCTTGTCAACCTCAATACCTTTAGATGACACAACGTGTCCCAAAACAATTCATGAATTAGTCATGAAATGACATTTTTCCCAGTTTAACATAAGTTTTTTTTCTTCACATCTTTTCAAGATATTTTCCAAATTATTCAAGCAATTATCAAATGAATTCCCAAAAACAGTTATATCATCCATAAAGACCTCTAAATATTGTTAAACCATGTCACTAAATATGCTTAACATGCATCATTGGAATGTTTCCGGTGCATTACAAAGTCCAAAAGGCTTTTTCCTAAATGCAAATGTGCCAAAAGGACATGTGAATGTGGTCTTTTCCTGGTCTTCTAAAGCAATGATAATTTGATAATAACCTGAGTAACCATCAAGAAAACAATAGTAGGGATGTCCTGTTACTCTTTCTAAAATTTGGTCAAGAAAAGGTAAAGGGAAATGATCTTTTCTAGTGGCATCATTTAGTTTTCTATTGTCAATGCACATACGCCAACTAGATGGGATTCGAATTGGAATTAATTCTCCTTTATCATTTCTCACAACAGTTATTCCAATTTTTTTAGGTACAACTTATGTAGAACTTACCCATTTATTATCGGAGATAAGGTAGATAATGCATACATCAAGAAGTTTACGGACTTCTATTCTTACCACTTCTTCTTTCATGTGAGGGTTCAATCTTCTTTGGGGTTGATGATATGTCCTAGCATTATCTTATAAATGTATTCTGTGTGTACAGATCAATGGATTAATGTCTTTTGTTTCTCTTAAAGTCCATCCAATTACCAGTTTATGTTCTTTCAACACATTTAACAACTTACCTTCATGATTGCCTGTGAGGGAAACAGAAATTACCACATGGTAAGTTTGTTCGTCTCCAAGAAATGCATACTTTGATCATTCTGGCAAAGTCTTTAATTCTGATTTGGTTGCTTCATCATCTTTTTCTTTTTCCAGTGTTTTTAGTTCATCCAAATTCTGTTTTTCTCCATCGTCTTCCAGTACTCGTGTAGATTCAAGTGAAAAATCATTAGGAATATCTGAATTTAATTGCAAACTTGATTCAAGAAAATTAGCAGTATAGATTTCCATGAGATCAGATAAACTCACATGAATATGTTCCTCCAAAAATGGTTCAATTAGTTTTATGCTTTCGTTTTCACTGTCCTCATCATATGGTTGTTTGCACATATTAAAAACATTAAACTCTAACTCATATTGCCAAAAGACAAATTCATGATTCATTCCTGTAATTAATTAAAGCATTAGTTGTTGCTAAAAATGGGCGACCAAGTATTACATGAATTGGCTTATAATTATCTGCTATAGGTTGTGTTTCCAAGACAATAAAATCCACAGGATATATGAATTTATCGACTTGTAATAACACGTCTTCAGCAATTCCTTTCGGCATCTTGACTGATCTTTCGGCAAGTAAAAGAGTAGTTGAAGTTGGTTTTAACTCACAATATTAAGTTGTTGGTAAACCGAAAATGGAAGAAAATTGACATTGAATCCAAGATCAAGCAAAGCATGTTCAATTTTTTGATTTCAAATAATACAAGAAATAGTTGGACAGCAAGGTCCTTGTATTTTAATGCATTATTGGTTGAGAGAATGAAACTTACCTGTTCAGCTAAAAAATCTTTCTTTCTTACCTGGTGATTTCTTTTAACGGTGCACAAGTCTTTCAGAAATTTGGCATAAGATGATATATGTTGGATGACATCTAACAAATGAATATTGACCTTTACCTATTTGAATATTTCATATATCTCTGGGAAATGGTTCAATTTCTTTATTTTTAGTGCCTGTGGAAATAGAGGTGCATGAGAAAAATTATTATCATCAACGACGGGTAATGATTCATCAACCTCTTCCTTACCCTTTGAATATGATTTATTTTCATCTTCGCGAGGTTCAAGAATATGCCTGTTGATGACTTTACCACAGTAAAGAGCAATAACAGATTTGACTATGTCTATGTATTGACTATCAGAACTACCCTCGTTAGGGTTTTGATGACTCTTGGGATTTGGTTGTGGTTGGGCATGAAACTTTTCGTTCTCATTAATGGTCAATAAAGATGTGATTTTGGAGAAGGTATCTTTCAAATCAATCAATGTTTGAACATTTTGGTTATTGATGACTTTCTGTTTCTCAATGAATGCATGCAAGGTATCCTCAAGGGTTTTCCGAGGTGGTGGGACATATGGTGCATAATTATGGGAATTTCGAAAATTCTGGTATACCGGGGGAGGTTGTTGCGATGGTTGTGCTTGGTTATCATTCCTCCAATTGAAGTTTAGATAGTTTCTCCAACCAGAATTGTAGGTTTGGGAGTATGGGTTTGGGTTTGGTCTATTTAAAGTGTTTATGGAACTGACTTGGTCATGAAGGCATTCTTACAGAGCTGGCAAGGTTGGGCAAACTTGTGTGACATGTTCATTTGAATTATAGATTTGACAAGTGACTTCTTGAACTGACTTGACATGATATCTTTTCCTCATTTCTAATGCCTCGTCTTTTTTAGCTAGAGATGCATATTTAGCAGAAAGGTCATGATTTTCCCTAAGGTTAAACATACCTATACCAGATGACTGTGGTTTTACAGACGACTCATAAGTGTCAACTATGTCCCATTATCGTGCATTCTCTACTATGTGTTTTAGGTAATCTAATGTATTTTCGGGATTTTTATCCCTAAACTCACTATTAACATCATCTCCACTACTTGTCTACTTTGGGGTGTTAAACCCTCGTAGATGTAGGCAACCAGCCTCCATGTTTCAAACTCATGATGTGGGCAAACATTCAACAACTCTTTAAATCTCTCCCAACATTGGTAGAGTCCTCGACTCTTGTGTGAAGGTTTTGATTCTCCTCTTATAGGAGTTTGTTCTATGAGGGGGAAAGATTTTTTTTAGGAATTGTTCCTGCAAATCATCCAATGTTCTGATGGATCATGACCTAAGATTTTGCAGCCAAATTTTAGCTTTATCCTTTAAAAAAAAGGGAAAAACTTTAATCGAATTATATTCATGCTGCAATTTTGGTCTGTGCATGTGTTACATACCTCTTCAAATTCTTTTAAGTGCTGATAAGGATTTTCTGATTCTAGACCGTGGAATGTGTGTAAAAGTTGGATGACACCTGGCTTAAAATTGAAATATGCTGCATCTGAGGGAAAACAATGCAAGATGGTGATCATGTCCTAGTGGGATTCATGAATTGTCTGAGTGTCCTAGGATGATCCATACTGAGACTCATTTTCTTCCTGATCAACTGGGTTTTCAACTCGGGCAGGTGGATTTTCATTTTGGTTATCGGCCATTTTGACTGACGATGAAGGTGATGAAGACTCTCTATTTAATCTACCGCTAGATGATCAAGACCAATGTCTCATGCAACCTAAATGCAGACTATATACTAAAATTTAAAAATACAAATACAATACTTCCAAAAAGAAAATAATAAACAATTGGAAAAAAATTAAATTAAAATTAAAACTAACAAAAAGTGAAAGAAAAACAAATAAAGAAAATACAAATGCAATGATTTAGATCTAAAAAAGTCTTCTCACTCTTGTCAATTCAGATCTCAATTGAATTTCTCGTTCAGTTGTCTCAATCTCTCGAATTAAGTTCTCACAAATAATTATGGAAGAGACTCTGGATGGGGATGGTTCAAGAAATTCTTTTGTAAAATGCAAGCTCCATTTTAATTGATTTTTTTGTCTCCTGTAACCTTGAAGAATTAAAAACAAAGTCTGTCTATATGTGGGATTTCTGGGTTCAGGAATCATTCAGGATCAATATGGACATTTTGGCTCTACACAAATGCAAAGATAAAAGAAAATGAGATGCATAAAAAATACAAAAGTACAAAAAATAAAAATAAAAATAAAAATAATGAAATATATATATATATATATATATACAAAGATTATTATATCTACTAAATTTATTTCCCGACAACGGCGTAAAAAACTTGACACGCTCAAAAAGTGGTTCTTTAGTGTCGAAGTAATAAAATAACCCGGTAAGTCCGGAGTCGATCCACATGGAATAAATTTAATATGATAAAATTATAATTTGAGTGAAAAGAAAAAGATTGAATTTTTTTGAAGTGATTGGAAATTTTTAAATTGAACTACAATAATGAAATAAAATGTTGAGATTAGGGGATCCACTTTTAATATTTCAAATTTAGAAATCTCACTTTTTATAATATGTAAATTGTCATTATTACCCAATTAATTTATTTCAGGAATTAATTATGCAAAAATAAATAAAATCGGCCATAAATGCGGTGATAACTTACTCTATAACAAGTCCAATTAGGTACTTAATTATGTCAAATAAATAAAACCAACCATATAAGCGGTAACCAAGTTTGTCAATAATTAATTCAGAATTAAATTAAATATTTATCATTAGATTATAATTTATATATTATAATATAAGTGAGATTAATCTAAAATTTCATGTTAAAAGTTTCATCATTTTCCCCAGTAAAAAAGAAATTAGCTACTCATAATTTGAATTAAAACACACATAATTTTATTACTAAAATAAAAAAAATTACAAAAAAATCTTTTAAATAAAACACACAAGACATTCTCTCTCAAATTCTACAAGAGATTCAGAAGAAAGTATGAAAGAAAATGTGATGAGCATGCTCAGCGTTGCAATTGCAAATTAAAATGAAATTTGCAACTACAATCACTCCACCAAACATGCCATGTTTGGTGGAGGATGTCGGTGGATTGCAACATACAATAATATTTTTTATTTTGATTTGACAATGACTTTGACATACACTTTGGCTTCTTCATCAATTTCGGTCTTGATAACTTCCGAATTAGAAACTCTTGTGAACATCAAAGTTGTACATCTTTTAATCTTCTTTCATCTGGAACTAGAATCACTTAAATCATATATCGGAGTAAAAGGTTATGACCAAAATACGAACATTGCACAAGGTTGGAATTTCCGAAGTTGTACACTGTTAGAACGCCCTATTAAATTTCTGGCCTCCAAAATCCAATTATCAAGTCCATTTTTCTAGATATGCATCCAAAGTATTATTTCACCTACATAAAATAGAAAAATCACAATAAACATAATATAATTATTATTTAACAAATGTGCTTAATTAAGGGGATTAATGAAACTATAAGTATAAAATGATTAATTTTTCTTTTAATAAATATGCACTTTTTAGTGTTCATCAGCCACGAGCCGCCGCGCGTGTACCTCACCTTCCACACCATAATTTTCCCGTCATCAGGATACTCTGTATGGACACTTCGTTTTCCCATATCTGACCTTCGGTTATTGAGAAATGAGCCAAAAACAGCAGTTATCATCGTTTGTCCGTTCGTCGATAACCACCGTGCATCAGCCGTCACCACTACCATCACTGTGATCCTTGTGACTTATACTGACCATTGGTTCATTCGTTGTGAAATTTGGAGGTCGTTGGAGCTTGGTACGTGATAGTTACCGTTTTGGTGGTGTAAACGTAAGATTTTGATAGTTTTGGACTTAAATGCATATTGGCATGATTAGAAGTGTAATTTTATAAATTCTAACTTTTATAGGTTAATAAGTAATATTTGAGAGTTTTAAGACTATATGGACATAATAGAAAAGTTTTGGGGTTAAATAAGAAATTTAGAAAGTTTGAGGGTAAAATCATAATTTTGGCAAAATTAATGGACCTGATCGTAATTTTATAGTTTTCATATCTTAGCAAGGATATAGACATATATATGACTTTTACGTGGATTGAGGTAAGTACAACGCACGATGATTCCCTTAACATAATTGTTTATTGATTGATGTTTGTCGTGAAAGTCTATATAAATATATATTATAGTACAAATATAATTATGTTTGTGTGTGTGTATGTTGAGATATTTATTGAGTTATTGAAGGTATGAGAAATATAAATTCGTGATTGTTGAGATGAGATTGATGAATTGAATGTGAGATTTGATTGTATTGGATGATGTATGTTGTTATGTTATGCTGTCGGATTTTGTATAATAGTGGTCGGAGGTGAGATGAGATGTGATGAGAGATTATGCGATGATATGCATGATTAGTGGTGAAGCATTTTTCAGTTCCCACTTACGTATTTATGTGAGATGATATTGCGGGAAACCTTGGGAGTTATGATGAGGTACTCTCCCATTGGTTTCAATCCACTATTATACTGGATCCGGATTAGCAACCATATTTGGTGGATGTTTGTATTGTTGTGAGAATGATTGCTTGAGATTTTACTTATAATAATATATGTTATTTTCAAATATTATTACATATATATACACATACATATCAATATTTTATTGGTGAGGTCAAGTTCAGAGTATGGGTGTTTTTTTACTGAGATCTTTAAGCTCACCCTCATTTCCAAAACATTCCAGGTAGTTCGCCAGCACACAGCAATAGCAGTACCAGAAATTGACCCAAGTGCCACAGTAGTTTTTCGGGTCGGTCCAGACATTTATGATATTATTTTCATGTTTTAAAGATTTGTGTTGTAAACTTTAATATTAGAGACTTTATTCGAAGATTTGCTAAATTATAATTTAAGAAGTATTATTTACCTTGCATATATGTTTGAACTGTATGACATATAGAATGCTCGAACTAATGAGATATATGAACCACTTTCTAGGGTTGGGCCCGCACTAGGAAGAGGGTCATGACACTTAATCTATAAAATCACATCAAACAATCAAATATTCTAAAATAGAAATTCTTACTTGAGCTAAGAACAATCTATTGATTGTCATCTCATGTTGTATGTCTGTTAATTAACAAGAAGTAATAAAGAGAATAAATAAATTGTTGGATCTAATTTTAGTTGGTAAATTTTATAACAAAATATTTACAATTGAGTTGTAATGGGTTTTGAAGAATTGGTGATGATTAGACAGTATTAGATGAAGATATCAAATCTCATGTTCGAATTGGTTTCATTCTGAAGTTCGAACGCATGATGTTTGTGGCATGTTTGTTCTATTGTTCTAAAGAAACCTTCTATAGGCTTCGGGTGAAAGTTGTGTTCTTCACTCCATTCGAATGAAACCTACTAGAGGGTTCACATTCGAAGAGCATTCGACATGACGTTCGAACGGGTTTGCAGTAGAATATGCATTAGTCACACATTCAAGTTGCGTTCGAAAACCCCTGTGTATTTTATTTATTTTGGATGTGTTTTAAAAGTTTTTGTATACTTGAAAACCCTACCTATATAAAGAAAATCTTAGCCACTTTACTCAGAGTTGAAAACACAAAATACATAGCTTCCATATCTTTATTTCCACATCTTTATTCTTTGATGAAACTTTGCTAAACCCCATTCATATTTGTTTCTATCTTCTTTAAGAGTTTACCATTAAAGACTTCATTCATCTCATGTCTTCTTTATTCTTGTCGAACATCTTTCTTTGGTAACCATCACAACACCAAACCTTACCAAACTCTAACCTTTAGAGTTTTGAGTTGAAGATTGATTGTCGGAGTTCTGGCAAGAGCGAGTTCGCTATAGGATTTACTATAAGAGTCTTCAGAAGTTCTGAAGAAGACTGCTTGGTGCGGACTCGAGGAGTTTCCTTGGGTAATTACAGTTGTAGTAATTGAGTCGGCAAAAATTTTGTTATATGTCTTTTAAGTATTATTGTAAGTTTCTCTTCATAGTGAATTCGGGTAGTAACCTATACTCAGAGTGGGTTTTTTATTTGCAAACAGTTTTCCACTGCGTAAATAAATCTAGTGTTATTTGTTTACTTTCTGTTGCTTACTTTCTATCGCTTACTTTTTGCATATTTAATTGTTCTCTTTAATTATTGCATAGATTAAGAGTGAGACCATTGATTAGACTTAAGGGTGTTTGAACTTAGAAATAAAAATATTAATTTAAGACTTATCTTAATTAGTATACATAGTTTAATTTTAATTTCCGTAATTTACTCTTAGGTATACAAGGGTCAAAACCTTTAATAATTTCATAAATCATTGTTTACTGAAACGTTAAAGTAACAACATTGACAATTAACAACAAGAAAACAACAGTAACAACAATAACAGTGGATCCATAACTCAATAAACCCAACTGATACTGCAAGTATTATTTTAAAATTTTTGATTAAAAAAAAAAAAAGATGAAGAACATAGACTGAGCACCCAGCTTTATCTTCACCATCCTTGAAGTTTAAAAATTTCAAGGAGTACCTAAGGTCAAATCCAGATTGATAGAGCCATCATGATCATATCTTCTATTCTCTCCATCACGAAAATCCAACTCAATTTCATCTGGGATAGCTTCAGCGGGTCGATTCGGCGCCAAAGCAACAGCAGCATCCACAGGCCTAGCTGCTGACACTGGCCACACATTATCATTAAGAGCAGCCAAATTTTGTCTGCGCTGGACTGGAACAGCTGGCTGCATCTGTCGTTGCTGTATAAAAGTATGAGTACTACTCAAGCTAGCAATCGGAGGAAGAAGATGCTGGTATTGGCTAGGACCAAAAGCAGCAGGGCTCCTCTGAGCTTGAGTTGGTTCTTGGTTCTGAACACGCATAATGTAGTTGTTCTGATGAGGGAAAGTTTTTTCTCTAATAGCAGCACGAAAATTCATAAGCGCTTCTTCTCTGATGTGAGTCTCATAATGGTTAATGAGAGCCTCTGTGCAATAGAACACTTGCTGACATGCTCTGCAATGTTCTTGTGTTGGTGGAGATCGGCTTAAATCATTTGGGTTTCCATATCCTGATGAGGAGTTCCAGCCATAGCCAGACATGGTGATGTGTAGAAGCAAAGAAAGAAGAAAATGAAAAAAGGTGGCAAGTCAAGGGAAAGGTAAAAGGGTGATGTGTATTTTATATAGAATTTTAGCCCTTTTGGTTATTACAGAAATTTTATCAGATAATGAATGTGCCAAATCATATATTTATGGGAAAACTTGGTGTAAGTTGTCCTTGTTAGGTATTGATAGTATGTTTATAATGGGTAATTAAGTTACACAACAGAAGATACCTAGTGCATGTCCATTCTTTAGTATTTCTATATTAATTTGGAGATCACGGGTTTAAATTATGAAAATAATTTTTTTATAAAAAAGGAACTGCATATATATTAAATATTCTCCAAAATTCACAATATGAGAACCATCGTATGCTGAGTTTAATTTATGTAACAACTCAAGACAATAATAAGATGTTAGCCAACACTTCAGACGATTTCAATTCAAAGAGTGGATGTTATGTGTCAATTTTATGGTAACAAAAGAATCAAGAAGAGTCCATAGTGATATCGATGTTTATCAAATCAAGATGCGCTAAGGATTATTGAATATACATATATAAGATACTTACTATAGATTTATAGGATATTTTTTCATCATAATAACTACATTTGAACATAATTACTACATTTGCAAAACTCACCCCAAAAGAAAAAGTTTGCCGTTCCATTCATCATATTTTTTCATTCATAACTGCTGAATATATATGGTGTTCAAGATAACACTCAACTAGAACAATTAAAAACAATCTAAAAAAGAGATTTTAAATAGTTAAAGTTCATTTTAAAAATAAACTGAAATTTATAGGTGCTTACTAAAAAATAATAATGGATGTGTGTGACTATGGTGGTCAATTATTTTTAAAATTCATAAGCGATTTTCAAAATAACACAGTCGGTTCATACAAAAATTAAGTTAAAGAGTTACCCCATATCTATATACATTAGCCCAAAAACTATTCTTGTCTATATGTGATTATCTCCTTGAATAGTGGAACGAACTATGTTGTGTGTCTGATCAAAAAAAATATTTCAGCAAGGATAAAGGACTCCAGTGAAATTTTGTCAATTTCTATGTGATATTGTTTTGCCTGCCCCTTCAGTTTTACCATAAACATGATTCCGCCGCTATCCTAGACAACCCTCTCATGTGTAGGTAGAGATATCAAATTTATCCTAACATAGAAAAACTTGGATGGTCTGAGTCAGATTCAATCCTGCTTGTACCAATATAATTTGGGATCTGAATATAATATCTGAAACCTAAATTTTTATAAAGAAATTTGGGTTTGAAACCCGTAGTCCTGATACTTTGACCCAGATTTTACAAATCTAGGCTTTCACCCCGGTCCGATAAAAAGAAAATTAATCCAAATTTGAGTTTGAAAACACATAACCCGAACCCAAATTTCGCCATCTCTATTTGTAGGTAGGGGTGGTAATTTGGGTCAGTATTCGTTTATTCGTTTGATTCGATTCGCTTTAAAGTGAATACAGGTTTGAAAAAATGGATTCGTTTAATAAATGGGTCAATTCGATTCGATTCGTTTATTAAACGAATCGAATACGAATTTAAGCTCATTGATTCGTTTATTCGTTTAATTATTTTTATTTACTAGTTCTTGTTAATTTCCAATTAAGATTCGAGAAATTATAGCTAATTATCATAAAAAAAAAGTAATATTTTCGATATTTGGTGAAATATTTTTAGTAAATATATTAATTACATATTTTATATGTATATATTTATGAAGAATTAATGTCAATCGAGTGTGATAAATTATTTTATTAAATAATATCATGACTAAACGAATAAACGAATATTCGTATTCGATTCGTTTAATAAACGAATCGAATACGAATTCTGATTCGTTTAATAAACGAATCAAATACGAATTCATCACATTTTGATTCGATTCGTTTAGGATTCGATATAAATTCGTTTCGTTTTGCCACCCTTATTTGTAGGAGATATAATGACCACAACAGGATAAGTGTTCACAAAGAAAGACCCAAAACCAAATTGGTGAAATGGAAAGTCTTCGTTGGAGAAGGCATTTTGAGTTATAATTACCAAATTAAAGTCATAGAATGTGGCTTCCAAATTTGCAATATTTCATTTATGACAATCAATAACATTGTACCAAATTTGAATCCATGACACAGCAAATGCTTTTCAAGATGAAGATCCTGGTACAATTCATATCTCTTCCAATAACTTTGAATTCTAATCACAAGTCAAAGCACTTGATAGGTTAATGAATTATATAATGAGAACAACTAACTAACAATAACATTAATATAAATTAATTGAACTCCAACACCATGAAAGAAAAAGGAGAATCGCACTTTTTTCCCTATCAGATTTAGGGTGTTGTTGTAGGTCAGTCTCAATGTGCGTGGCTTGGTGAAAGATTCAGGATCTCATCTTGAAGTCATGGATTCAAATCTAAGGAGTGCGTTTCTTGTAAGAATCTGGAATAGCCGTGGATTTTACTTATTCCGCTTAAGCCCGAAAATGATGGTTTGGTTATGGGGTTTCCAACGATTCAAAAAAAAATGTTGTTGTAAGTCCATCCAGTCAAACTAGTAAAATATTAATCTCCACGCCACGGTGACTTAACTCTGAAGTCCCGACTCTACCCTCTGTAGTTTTAATAATAAACCGTTACTCTATAGTATCAAAGCTATCAAAGAAAAAACCCATCATTGGAACAAAACGACTAGTCAAGAAAGTAATGCAGTATAATGAAAAATATAGAGGATTATAAACCAAAAACTGTTAATTGAAGAAGGTTTTGAAACGTGTATTCACTGCCTTAAATGAATTATATCCCTTAAAGTCATAACATAGATTGCCTTAATTAATTTTGAATTTATTAAATAATATATATCAAATATTTATGTTTCCTTCCAATAATGGTCCCTCCATATCATTCCATCACCAATTTAAACTATTATATGTAAGAAGCCTTATAAACTCAATCTACTCTCAATGCTCTTCCTATGTGGGATAGGAAGTCTCACATTTATTACTAATTATTACCAACAAAAACTACATAAAATGGTCAATCTCTCCTAACCCAAGGTTTTGCTATCATAGCTTCAATGTCAAATCCAGCATGTCTGATTCATAAACCCTATTCTTGTCATCATCTCTCTCCAAATCCGGGATGTTTTTCAGCAACTGATCTATCAACGGCTTAGTGAAGTCACTGCTAGAACTTTGCTGATTCTGCATTGCTTGTTGCCCATATTTATAACGCGACAGCTGTGTCCCGAACACCAAGTCCTTCCTTGACAACAGCAGGGAAAGGTTCGTTGGTGGGACTGGCCAGCACTGATTCAAAACATTTCGATGGTTAGAGGATACAAGAGAAGGGTTTCTTTCTTGCGATACATGGCCACGGCCACTATGATCAATAGGCTGCAACGGATTTTGTAAAGGAAAATAGTTTTGGAAATTAGGGTTTACAATTTGGTTATGATGATTCTGCCGTCTTGCAGCAGCAGATTCACTACCGTTAGCCATGTGTGTTTCGATATGATTTAGTAGGGCTTGTGTGCTTAAAAACACATGATCACATATTCGGCAAGCGATTTGGGTTGCACGATTTTGGAGTCCATGCATGTTTCCTTGCCTCATATTCCAACTAAATCCGGCCATGCCTGAGAAATTTTGGTTGAAAAGAAATTTTGTTATTTGCCTTCAATGAAACTTTTTTTCTTGGAAAGAAAGCAAAAAAGAAATGTGCCTGAATGGTTTAGATTAATGATGATTTATAGATAATTTTTTGTTATAATTTTTGCTCGTCTATGAAGCGTTGCAATGCAAAGCATTAGTTGTTGCGGCTGAGTGTTTAATGTTTCTTGAAGAATTTTTCTGGCATTCTTAAGAAAATGTTGACTAATTTATTAATGGTAATCAATTTTTGTTATTATATAAAACACAACAGGCAATTTAGGGAATGTGGGGCTAATGAAAGTGAGCACATTTGGAAGTGATGATGCTGTTTTTAATGGAGAATCTATGTACTAGGGCTAAAGTTGGATTGATATCACAAGCATTAAAGCAAGTGCGAATGATATTGATTACAAATGGTAATTGATAATTAATTATCCAAGTTTTTTTTTTATAGAAAGCATGGGAAAGCATTTCTATATTTACAATAATAATTATTATCTTTAACTTATTTATATTTGAAGTCGTTATTTCTGTCTTTGCTCTTTTTGGAAAATTATTTATTTGCTTTAATAATATAGGAAACTTGTTAGAAATTGTTATAAAGTTTACCATTTTAATAATACAACCAACATATTTGTCTTGAATTTCAATGAGTGGGATAAGGAAATGACTCAAAGAATGTTAAATGAGGATTCATTCAATATCATTAATGTTTTGATATCTAGTATCTACTCATAAGATATCCTTACCATGAATGAAAAGAAGATTTATAATTTTAATTTGGTGATATTGATGATGTTGAATGTAAAACTTCAAAATTAACAGCTGATAAGTTACACATACAGCGATAATACTTTTTTTTAAAAAAAAAAAAAAAAAAATTGGATACAAGTCATTTTGATTATTACTAAAGAAAACATTATTTAAACCTAATTTTAAACTTAAATAACAAAGTATTGATACTCATTAAACAATATTCTTTGAGACGGTTCACATAAGCTTCATCTTACAGAGTCAACAAGGGATGAAACTGACAAAATACGGATGGAATTGAGCCAAATTTCAAAGGCAAAACGCGTGTCCCGACACAAGAAGCGCATCGCGACGCGTGGCAGAAGAAAAACGAGACAGAGACCAGCTAACGGTGGCACATCGCGACACATGGAATTCGACCGAGATTCGTCCAGAACTCAAAACCTATTATCAAGCCTCATAACATTCTTTTGAAGCCTCATAACATATTTTGGAGCCTCCATAGCATAGAAGAACGTTTAGAGCAAGGCAAGAACGAGTGCATCAACCAGAGTTGGAGTTTGAAGTCGAAGACTGCAAACTATAGTTTCTTTCTTCCATTTTCTCTCTAGTTTTATCTTTTATGAGTTCTTGGTTTGTTACAATGATTAGCTCATTTTTATTGAATATTATGAGTAGTTAATTCATTAAATCTATGGTTGTAATGGATCTTAAGCAGATTTATTAATTAATTTACATATTTTAATTCTTTTGGGTTTGTTATTGATTATTTATTATTCTCTATACTTGAACGCATATTTTATTTGTTTGGCCAACAATCGAATAATCCTTGTAAATCCTTAGGAACTCGACAGAGGGAATTTGGGTTAGCCGTGGAAATAATAGTGTGTGATCTGATACATTGAATAGATTTCTCTGCATGATAGATATATACCTTAAGGGCATATGTAGCCAAGATTAAACCTGACCTTAACGAATTTGTTTTAAATTAATTAACATAGACATATAGTCAATTGGTTTAATCTGAATATTTCTATCTGACCATCGAAAGTGATTTGTAGATAGTTTAGTGTTTTAGGTTAATAATTCGTAACAACCTAATTGAATAAAAAATTTCTGAACTCATTGTTTGCATGCTTAGGTGAAGTTACAATCCTAGGCCCTGCTCGTACATAAAGTTATCTCCGAAATTATTGTTTGCTATTTATTTACTTTCAGTTAATTTCAGAATAAACACTAATTTCTCAACCAATAGTTTAATTTAGGTTAAGTAAGTTAATCTTGATATTGATAAAATAAATAATAAGTTCATGTGGGTACGATATCCGATATTTTGTCACTAAATTACTTAAGTGATACGTACGCTTGCGTGTAGTATAAAATCGCAATCAAATTTTTAGCATCGTTGCCAAGGACTTAATTTATTTTTCTTTATTAATATTAGGACAACATTTTACTTGCTTAGGTAAACACCCCTCATTTTTCTTTTTTATTTTAATTTCAGGATTATTGAACGACAATCAGCCTGAACGACAGGAAGTAGCAGCGCGTGTCACAGACCCTTCCCTAGAGCGGGCCCAACCCTAGAAAGAGGTTCGCAGACTTCTTTAGCTCGAGCATTCTATATGTCAAACCAACCAATTAAATACACACAATTATTACATCATAAATTACAAATACATGAATTGTACACAATTTTTATGGTTTACAACACAAGTCTTAAAAATATGCAAATGATGACTCAAATGTCTGGACCAACCCGAAAATACAACTGTGGCACGTGGATCAAATCTGGTACTGCTACTGTTGTGCTGGCGGACTACCTGGAATGTTTGGGAAAATGGGAGTGAGCTTAAAAAGCTCAGCTAGTAAAGCATTCATACTCTCAACATGACCTCACCAACAAAATAGGGATATATACATATATAATATAATATATGAAAATAACATATTTTATAATAACAACTCAAGCAAACATCCCATAACAATACAAACATCCATCAAACATGGTTGCTAATTCGGGTCCAGTATAACAGTGGATTGAAACCAATGAGAGAGTCCCTCTCATACCCCCAAGGTTTCCAACCATATCAACTCGCAAAATATATGTGAGTGGGTCAAAACCAATGAGAGAGTCCCTCTCATACCCTCCTAAGGTTTTTCACCATATAATCTCGTAAAATATCTCATCACATCTCATCTCATATCCGACCAGTATTACACAAAATCTGGCAGCACAATATAACAACATGTATCATCCAATACAATCACATCTCACATCCAATCCATCAATCTCATCTCAACAATCATGAATTCATATTTATCATGCTTTCAATTAATCAATATTTATATCTCCACAAAATATATATATAAATATATATAATTATAATTATACCAATATATTTATATATGAACTTTCACAACAACCATCAATCAACAAACAATTATGTTAAGAGAATCATCGTGCATTGTATTTACCTTTATCCACGCAAAAGTCCTTAATATGCCTATATCCTCGCTAAGAATCTGAAAAATATAAAATTACGATTAGGTCCCTCAATTATTCCAAAATTATGATTTTATCCCTAAACTTCCTAAATTTTCATTTTAGCCCCTAAACTTTTCTAATATGTACAAATAGTCCTAAAATTCTTAAATATTACTTATTAACCCCTGAAAACCAGAATTTACAAAATTACCCTCTAAATCATGAAAATATACAATAAAGTCCAAAACTTTCAAATTTTATCATTTACACCCCCAAAACGGTAATAATCACCTACCGAGCTCCAACGACCTCCAAATCTCACAACGAAGGGACCGCTGATTAGCAAATGCCTCAAGGATCACGACGATGGTGGTGGTAGGGGCTGAAACACGGCGGTTACCGACGATCGATTAAACACTGATAACTACCGTATTTTACTCGTTTCTCAACAACCGAAGGTCCGATTTGGGCAAACAAAGTGTCCAACTCGCGTATCTCGATAAGGGGAATATTCTGGTCTGGGAGGTGTCATTCACGCACGGCGGCGCGTGGTAACGACAGCAGGCGGAGCGTGAGGGCGCGTAGCTGGAAATCTCGGCGGAGGTCCGGCGACGTTGGATTCATCTCGTCGAGGGGATTCTCCAGATGTGGTCACTTGCCAAAAATGGAGATCAGACGATGTCGAAAAGTCCATTTCTCTATGTCCATAAATTTTCTCTCTCTAGAAATACTCTTTAAATTGCTCTCGGTTTCTCTCTCTAAAACTCTCCAAAATTGCTCACAAAGCTCTCTGGAAATTCTTCAATTCTCTGCTCACTTCTATGTCTTTCACTCAAATCATAAACCAAAAAAATAAATGTTGGTTTTGTTAATAAGAAGTGGGAATGTTAGGTTTAGGTATAATGGAGTTTGTAGTGGGGTGTTAAATTTAGTGTATGAATTAGGTTTAATGGGTTGAGTTGGTTTTTAATAAATTAAAAATAATAATAATAATAATAATAATAATATAATAATAAAATAATAAAATAATAATAAATAATAATAATAATAAAATAATAATAATAATAATAATAATAATATTGAATTGAATATTACAATCTACCCACCTTACAAAAATTTCGACCTCGAAATTTCTCAATCATTAAACAGCTATGGGTATTTCTCCCTCATATATTGTTTTAATTCCCAAGTCGCCTCATGAATGTGATGATTAGACCACATGACCTTCACAAGAGGAATACGTCTGGATCTCAACTCTTGAACCTTTCGATCTACGATCTTCACGGGTTTTTCTTCATAAGTCAGGTTCTCACTCAACTCCACCGGTTGACTCTCCAAAATGTGAGAAGGGTCTGGTACATACTTCTTCAGCACGGATATATGAAACACTTTATGAATTCTTTCTAATTCTGGTGGTAATGCCAGACGATATGTCACTTTACCCACTCTCTCCAAAATCTCATAAGGACCGATATAGCGCGGTGACAACTTTCCCTTCCAGCCAAATCTCAAAACTCTCTTCCAAGAAGAGACTTTATCCCCCACTTGGAACTCAAGGTCCTTCATCCTTCTGTCATCATAACTCTTATGTCGACTTTGCACCTCTAACAGTCTAGCTCGGATCAGCCTGATTCTCTCTGACGTCATATCTACCAAGTTTGAGTCATAAATCTGTCTATCTCAAACCTCGCCCCAACATACAGGGGTCCTACATCTCCTCACATACAATGCCTCAAACGGAGCCATAATGATACTAGCCTGAAAGCTATTGTTGTAGGCAAACTCGATCAAATGCAATTGCTCATCCCAACTCCCAGTGAATGTCAAAACACACGATCTCAGTAAATCTTCTAATGTCTGAATAGTCTGCTCTGACTGGCCGTCGGTCTGAGGGTGGAATGCAGTTCTCATAGAAATCTTTGATCCCAAAGACTTTTGGAAACTCTGCCAAAAACGAGAAGTAAATCTGGCATCTCTATCTGATACAATCGATAAGGGTACACCATGTAATCGTATAATCTGCTCCACATATAATTTCGCTAGTCTCTCTGGTCCTCATGTAACTCGAATCGGCAGAAAATGAGCATATTTACACAATCGATCCACTATTACCCAAATTGCATCGTAACCCATCCGTGTCCTCGGCAACCCTACTATGAAATACATTGCAATATTCTCTCATGGCCACTCAGGTATATGTAGAGGTTGGAGTAATCTGGCTGGATGTTGATGTTCTGCTTTAATCTGCTGACAAACCAAACACCGAGATACAAACTCTGAAATCTCTCTCTGTTGGGAAGCGGCCGCGAGTGCGCAGCGGAAAATTAAAAATTATGATGCTGTTATCCCTTTGCCCAAGACCCATTTGTTTTGATTATTCTACAAGCTCAGGCATGTTACTATATATTCTAAGCATAAAAACTCATAAAACATGCAAAGAACATAAACTTAAACATGCTACCTATCATAAGAACTTTAATTAAAAATAAAGAAAGAAAAATACTTACTTGAACCGAAGACTCCTCCAGTCCTCCCTCCAATCTACAAGGTTTTCTCGAACTCAGCAAGCTCTTTCACGTTCCAAAGAGCCACCCAAGTGTGTGGCCTCCAAAGGTGCACACACCAAAGCCAAAACTCAACGGCAAGACTACGCCTTGAGTGCACGGGTATTTTCCCTTGGTGCTAGCCTAGACAAATACCTCAAAACTTTTAACTTGAGATTCCTCTAGTCAATTAGACTTAAGGATCCTCAAAATAAGTGACTTACTCTTAAACTTTAGAGTTGCTCACTTATATAAACCCAAGATATGAAACGTTTTGGTGTAAAATTTTGTAAAGAATTCTTTGGGTTTATATAGGTGCTCCAAAGACAACAAAATTAATTAAGAATCCGATGTGGGATAAATGCTAATTAAATCTTAGCCATTGGATCTTAATATAGTGGTTTAATGAGATTAGAAAACCCTAATAAGAGTTTGAGCCGAATTGGAATTCAAAACAAATAAAATAAAAAAACGCAGATTTTTTTTCTTATTCATTTTTCCAATTCCCAAAGTTCATCTATCGTCATTCACCAATCCTTAAGCCACTTTGGAACCTCATAAATGATCTATTCAATAATTAAACACATTGAACCATTTATGAACAATTCCTACAGCAATCATATATGCTGTTAAATTTGTATTGTGCACTGTTAACCATTGATTTCGACTTTATTGTGTGTGACCTTTTGGGTTCCCCTCAAGTTGGACATGAAATGAATCGTGATAATTTAATCGAACATAAATTATCCTCCGATCAGATGGTCGTTCGATTTCAATGACCAAGGTTGACATCTAGCAACATGCCAAGGCCCTCAAATGAGAAGGAAAGATATATACTCATTTTGTATGTGATTTATATATGATACGGTCCATCGCCTCACTGTATCCCCACCGTTTGACCTAGGGTATGGAAAGTGTCTACCCATATAGTCAAAGGTATGATGTTGATAGTGTCATGAATCGTGCTAACCCAAGAATCTCACATGATTCTTCCGTTGCGGCCACAGTCTCAAGCACTGATCACACATATCAACCCGCGAACTGGAATATTACTCTTATAAGAAAATATTATCCGAGAGAGTGGCGATTCTCTGTTGTATCTTTACAAACTTCATGTGTTTCAACAAATGACCCAATCATACCCTTATTACCGGATCTTTTGAACCGGGGAAGGAGAATGTCAAAGTTATTTGATCCACACATAAGATTGTAAGGACCTCAAGTCTAAGGACTAGTCATACAATCGATACATGAAAGTTCTCACATACACATTGGATAAACACTTCATGTGAAAACTTTCGACGGTCAGTTCGATGGACACCAGCAACTCATGCATCCATGTGATACACCAAGTGGACGGATCTCCGCTAGTAGCCTATGAGATCGGCTACCCCACTTAAGGGCGGATCATATCATCATGCTAGTCTCTCCGCTTTATGAACGCCCAGATTATTCACAAAACTATGACTATGAACGTTTGAGAGTAATGATTCTCATAAGGCGTGGAAGCCATCATCTTATTACTCCAAGGGCTTTATTACAGTGTTTGATGATTCATATAGTTTATGTAAGACATGTATAATAAAGATTGTCATTTTATTAATTAATGAAAATATTACAAATACATGTACATATAGCTCATCCACTAGTTGGGTATAGGGCATATCCCTAACAATCTCCCACTTGCACTATAGCCAACTAGTATGAATCTGGACACCATACTCTCGGGTGTGCCTATCATGCTTTTGTTGAGTCAGCCCTTTAGTCATAGAATCTGCAAGATTATCTTCTGTGGGTATTTTCTCTATGATAACTTCTTTTCTCTCAACAATCTCCCTGATGAGATGAAATCGCCTGAGTAAATGCTTGGATTTCTGGTGGGACCTTGGTTCCTTTGATTGAGCAATGGCGCCCGTGTTGTCACAGTACATAGTGACGCCATTCTTTATCACGGGAAGCACTTCCAGCTCCTTGATGAACTTCTTTAACCAGACTGCTTCTTTAGCTGCCTCAGATGCTGCAATATACTCGGCTTCAGTTGTGGAGTCCGCTGTAGTTGACTGTGTGGAGGCTGGATTTCGGCCGAGTCCACAATCAGAATTTGGAAGTAGGGGCACTAACAATCCTGCAAAACAAAGAAGAACGAATGGGAGTAGACTGCCTACCGGTGTGGTAGGTACCGGAGACACTCCGACGCCCAAGTCAATAGTATGAAATGAGTAAATATGTTAACTATGAAAGCAAGGTTTCCTATTACCTTGACCTTCTTTAAGTGGCCGTGAGGGCGGAAGAAAAATGTCTAGGAAATATGAAGCTCTGAGAGTTTATATTAGAGAAGAGAAGCTTGTCAGAAAGCACTGCCCTGTCTTCTCGTATTTTGTTCGTAATTTATAGTTGAAGGTAAATGACTTTTGCAGCTGGCATCAGTCCCACAATGTGCTAAGATATCTTTATTTAGTGAACAAAGTGGAGCAGTTGGATTATGATTAGGGTAAGTGGGAACGTTTGGTAAAGATTTGGCTTAATGTATGAATCATTCTTCTGCAAGTGGAAGAAGGGTTTTATTGGGCTTTATGTGTCGGGCAAAGTAGAAGAATAGTAGTTGATATAATTAGAGGTTTTTTGTATTTAAGCTTATGACTTAATTGTGACTCAATAATACATAAATCTTCTTGGGCCTGGCCTTTTTCTTTCGGGCTTTGCATACCATTTTGGGCTTTTAAGGTAAAAGACGGTTTTATCCTTGGCCCATTTTTGGTTCGTACAGGTTGTCCCTTACTCTCTAAGTCAAAAAAGTTTTTGTCTTAGAGAGTATATACATTTGTGTCGAATGATACTAATCACAAAAGCACGTGACAAGAATGTATCACCTTCTGTTGGATTGTTTTATAAGAGCTTTGTGCAAAATGTGGGTTTTTTGGAATATATTGCGTGTATCATCTGGGCAGACGAAGTCTTAGTCCTTCTGATTTGACTTGACTTATGGTTATTGGTTCTTGGTCGTCTGATCAGTTTGAAGATCCATGGATACATTTGACTCGACATAAGTAATGGGGAACATTCTCTGGTCAACTGAACCGAATGCAGGTTTAGGAGTCCAACTTGACTCGACAAGAGTCATGGGGAATGTACCTTTGTCGACTGAACCGAATGCAGGTTCAGGAGTCCACTTGACTCGACAAGAGTCATGGGGAATGTCCATTTGTCGACTGAACCAAATGCAGGTTCAGGAGTCCACTTGACTCGACAAGAGTCATGGGGAATGTCCCATTGTCGACTGAACCAAATGCAGGTTCAGGAGTCCGTGACTCGACAAGAGTCATGGGGAATGTCACTTTGTCGACTGAACCAAATGCAGGTTCAGGAGTCCACTTGACTCGACAAGAGTCATGGGGAATGTCTCTTTGTCGACTGAACCGAAGCAGGTTCAGGAGTCCGACTTGACTCGACAAGAGTCATGGGGAATGTCCCTATTTCGACTGAACCGAATGCAGGTTCAGGAGTCCACTTGACTCGACAAGAGTCATGGGGAATGTCCCTTTGTCGACTGAACCAAATGCAGGTTCAGGAGTCCAACATGACTCGACAAGAGTCATGGGGAATGTCCCTGTGTCGACTGAATCGAATGCAGGTTCAGGAGTCCACTTGACTCGACAAGAGTCCTGGGGAATGTCCCTTTGTCGACTGAACCAAATACAGGTTCAGGAGTCCACTTGACTCGACAAGAGTCAAGGGGATGTCCCTTTGTCGACTGACCAAATGCAGGTCAGGAGTCCATTGACTCGACAATAGTCATGGGGAATGTCCCTTTGTCGACTGAACCAACTGCAGGTTCAGGAGTCCACTTGACTCGACAAGAGTCATGGGGAATGTCCCTTTGTCGACTGACCACAACTGCAGGTTCAGGAGTCCACTTGACTCGACAAGAGTCATGGGGAATGTCCCTTTGTCGACTGAACCAAATCAGGTTCAGGAGTCCATTGACTCGACAAGAGTCATGGGAATGTCCCTTTTTCGACTGAACCGAATGCAGGTTCATGAGTCCAACTTGACTCGACAAGAGTCATGGGGAATGTCCCTGTGTCGACTGAACCAAAGCAGGTTCAGGAGTCCGACTTGACTCGACAAGAGTCATGGGGAATGTCCCTATGTCGACTGAACGATGCAGGTTCAGGAGTCCATTGACTCGACAAGAGTCATGGGGAATGTCCCTATTTCGACTGAACCGAATGCAGGTTCAGGATCCACTTGACTCGACAAGAGTCATGGGGAATCCCTTTGTCGACTGAACCAAATGCAGGTTCAGGAGTCCAACATGACTCGACAAGAGTCATGGGGAATGTCCATGTTTTCGACTGAACCGATGCAGGTTCAGGAGTCCACTTGACTCGACAAGAGTCCTGGGGAATGTCCCTTTGTCGACTGAACCAAATACAGGTTCAGGAGTCCCTTGACTCGACAAGAGTCAGGGGAATGTCCCTTTGTCGATTGAACCAATTCAGGTCAGGAGTCCACTTGACTCGACAGAGTCATGGGAATGTCCCTGTGTCGACTGAACCAAAGCAGGTTCAGGAGTCCGACTTGACTCGACAAGAGTCATGGGGAATGTCCCTATGTCGACTGAACCGAATGCAGGTTCAGGAGTCCACTTGACTCGACAAGAGTCATGGGGAATGTCCCTTTGTCGACTGAACCAAATGCAGGTTCAGGAGTCCACTTGACTCGACAAGAGTCATGGGGAATGTCCCTGTGTCGACTGAACCGAATGCAGGTTCAGGAGTCCACTTGACTCGACAAGAGTCATGGGGAATGTCCCTTTGTCGACTGAACCAAATGCAGGTTCAGGAGTCCAACTTGACTCGACAAGAGTCATGGGGAATGTCCCTTTGTCGACTGAACCAAATGCAGGTTCAGGAGTCCACTTGACTCGACAAGAGTCATGGGAATGTCCCTTTGTCGACTGAACCAAATGCAGGTTCAGGAGTCCAACTTGACTCGACAAGTCATGGGGAATGTCCCTTTGTCGACTGAACCAAAGCAGGTTCAGGAGTCCAACTTGACTCGACAAGAGTCATGGGGAATGTCCCTTTGTCGACTGAACCAAATGCAGGTTCAGGAGTCCACTTGACTCGACAAGAGTCATGGGGAATGTCCTTTGTCGACTGAACCGAATGCAGGTTCAGGAGTCCACTTGACTCGACAAGAGTCATGGGGAATGTCCCTTTGTCGACTGAACCAAATGCAGGTTCAGGAGTCCAACTTGACTCGACAAGAGTCATGGGGAATGTCCCTTTGTCGACTGAACCAAATGCCGGTTCAGGAGTCCACTTGACTCGACAATAATCCACTTGACTCGTCAAGAGTCATGGGGAATGTCTCTTTGTCGACTGAACCAAATGCAGGTTCAGGAGTCCACTTGACTCGTCAAGAGTCATGGGGAATGTCCCTTTGTCGACTGAACCAAATGCAGGTTCAGGAGTCCACTTGACTCGTCAAGAGTCATGGGGAATGTCCCTTTGTCGACTGAACCAAATGCAGGTTCAGGAGTCCAACTTGACTCGACAAGAGTCATGGGGAATGTCCCTTTGTCGACTGAACCAAATGCCGGTTCAGGAGTCCACTTGACTCGACAAGAGTCATGGGGAATGTCCCTTTGTCGACTGAACCAAATGCAGGTTCAGGAGTCCAACTTGACTCGACAAGAGTCATGGGGAATGTCCCTTTGTCGACTGAACCAAATGCAGGTTCAGGAGTCCACTTGACTCGTCAAGAGTCATGGGGAATGTCCCTTTGTCGACTGAACCAAATGCAGGTTCAGGAGTCCAACTTGACTCGACAAGAGTCATGGGGAATGTCCCTTTGTCGACTGAACCAATGCAGGTTCAGGAGTCCACTTGACTCGACAAGAGTCATGGGGAATGTCCCTTTGTCGACTGAACCAAATGCAGGTTCAGGAGTCCACTTGACTCGACAAGAGTCATGGGGAATGTCCCTTTGTCGACTGAACCAAATGCAGGTTCAGGAGTCCACTTGACTCGACAAGAGTCATGGGGAATGTCCCTTTGTCGACTGAACCAAATGCAGGTTCAGGAGTCCAACTACTGACTCGACAAGAGTCATGGGGAATGTCCCTTTGTCGACTGAACCAAATGCAGGTTCAGGAGTCCACTTGACTCGACAAGAGTCATGGGGAATGTCCCTTTGTCGACTGAACCAAATGCAGGTTCAGGAGTCCAACTTGACTCGACAAGAGTCATGGGGAATGTCCCTTTGTCGACTGAACCAAATGCAGGTTCAGGAGACTTGACTCGACAAGAGTCATGGGGAATGTCCCTTTGTCGACTGAACCAAATGCAGGTTCAGGAGTCCACTTGACTCGACAAGAGTCATGGGGAATGTCCCTTTGTCGACTGAACCAAATGCAGGTTCAGGAGTCCAACTTGACTCGACAAGAGTCATGGGGAATGTCCCTTTGTCGACTGAACCAAATGCAGGTTCAGGAGTCCACTTGACTCGACAAGAGTCATGGGGAATGTCCCTTTGTCGACTGAACCAAATGCAGGTTCAGGAGTCCAACTTGACTCGACAAGAGTCATGGGGAATGTCCCTTTGTCGACTGAACCAAATGCAGGTTCAGGAGTCCCTTTTGAAATGTGTCGAATGTACTATATACTCAATATTTTTATCATTTGTCGAGTGATTATAAGGCATGCACCGGGGTTTGCTCATTCAATTTTTCATGAATGAAAATGATCTTCAAATCTAATGATGTCGCGTCAAATGGTGAAGGCAGTCATGAAGAGAATTTTGTTGCCGAGAGCAAGTGGTGTCAAGTAGTGACAATCCAGAATTCATCATTCTTTGCGACGAAATATTTTACATTCCTTAGATCTTCCACGTGTCGTTTAACGGAGTAAAACCTAGCGCAAATAACGAGGAGTCTTTTGGCGGGAAATGAACCGCCAAAAGAAGTAGTATAAGAGTGGCTTGATGGGTTCATTTGTTTCATTCACAAGATCAACGATTTGGGAGAGAACTTCAAGGCTTCAAGGTACTTCTTTAAACTCTCTTCGCGTTCTTCATTTCCTTCGAATATTCATAGAGTAGCTTCAAACTGTTCTAAGCTAAATTAGGTTGTTTGATCTTTTGAATCATACGTTATTTGGTGGATTTGTGTTTGGAGATAGGAGTAGGATTTGATCTTTAAGAAACCCAAATCTTAGAAATTATTTGTTTGTAGACTCGTCGATTAGAATATGTCGAGTGGAGACTCTTTAGAAAGTTTAGGAGAACAGATCGATACATTCGTAGAAGTATCATCGAGTGAATCAACAGAAGAAAAATCATTAAGGGAATGGTCGCGTCAAGAATTATTCGAGGAGGGACCTGTAACTGTTTTGTCGCGTGAAATTCCGGTGCATGCAATTCCTATTAGATCATTGGCAGCTGTCGAGGAGTTTAGTGGAGCGGTGAGCACAAGTGAGCCGACCAACATACTAACCAAGAACCCAGCTAGTCGAATGACGGCTAGTTTTGCTAATGGAATTAGGGTGCCCTTGCCGTCTGAAAGAATCGATTATAAAATTCCCTCCCGGTGGATTGGTTTTTATGTAGTACCGTTTTCTAATGGGCTTAGATTCCCCATTCCGAGGTTAGCTTGGGAAATTTTGGATCATTACGGGATTGCTCCTTCACAACTAATGCCGAATGCTTGGAGGATTTTAATGTCGATTGAATGCTTAGCATTCGAACAAGGGTTATTTTTTGAGGTGAAGGACGTTTTATATTCATACTACCTCAAAGAGCACCTAACTGAAAAAGGGAGATATACTTTGTACCTTCGTCGTAAGAGGGAACAAATAGTTATGGGGCTTCCAACGAACGATAGGGGTAATTGGCAGTCGGACTATTTCTTTGTGAGAAATGAGGGTATCTTTGGGTCGACTGGAATGGGTCGTGTTTCAGAATATTGGAGTGTATTTAGTGAGTATCAGTTCTTCTATTTATTGATAATTTATCAATGTTATTGTCGTATGATACTAATGTATGGATTGTTTTTATGCAGGTCCTTTTCGAAACAGTTTATTCGACAAAACACCTCTTATTTTGTCCAACACTAAAGCTCTTCTTGATCTTCCCGTCGAACAAAGAGATTGGAGGATAATCTTGGTAGAGCAGAGATTAAGAGCAACATTAGTGTGGAAAGAAATCTTCGAATCAGAAGGTATATCTACCCCTTTGGCACTTTCTAAACACGTATTGGAAGTCATCTACTGTACTCGGTCGATTCGAGCTTTGTACGGAAAGGTGTGGTTTATAAAGACATTAACTCCAAAAGAAATTTTATGCGCAGAGGACATGATGTCGAGGCAAATAAAAGTAGCATCAATTGATGAGTTGATAAGCCGAAAGAAGGCTAGGAAGCTCAAGATAAAGGAGCCAGAAGTGGAGGTTCCAGAACCACAATTGGTATCGTCGACTGGAACTCCAAAGATTAAAGGGAAGTCGACTGAAATTATTGTCAAAGGGGGGAAAAGGAAGGCGGATGAAATTGAAGAAATTGACAATATAGTCGTCAGGATTCCATCAGGGTCGACTGCAATTTCTGACCCATCAAGCCTTGACCCTTTTATCAAGAAGCTTCTACTGGAAGAGGATGAACAAAGGCTATCCAAGATTGGCCCCGTCGAGTCAATGAAAAAGGCTGCGGCTTTAAATTACCAAGTAAGAAAGTAGATAATTTTTCATAATAATTTGTAGAATGGATTCTAATCAAGTCCTTTTTCCAGGCAATGGAGTGCAGCTTACATATGCAGCGATATGTCGAATCGACTCTCAAGAAGCAGAGAGAAATGGAAAAATCATTCGCGGCAATGAAAAAGGAAATGGTCCAAATGAAGTCGCTTGGAAAAGGAATGCTGAATTGTGAGGAGAAGTTGAAGGAAGTGAAGGCAACACTTCAGATGGAAAAGGAGACTTCTGAGGTTACATTGAAGGTTATAAGGATGCGTTCGAGAATGTGAAGAAGGAGAATGAAGAATTACTTGAGAATCTTGAAGGGATTGCTCTTGAATCTATGATGAAAGAACGTAGTCATCTGATGAAGGATTTCCTTGAAGGGAAGACAGGAGCTTGGGAACCAGAGAAATGGATTCAACAGTATGACCGACTATTGGCAGGAATTTCTTTTTCAAACGAGGGTGATGAGGAAGAGAAAGGTGAAGAGGTCGACTCGAAAGTGGCTGAGAGAGAAGTAATTGATGGCGAGGAAGCGGCTGAAGTTCAAGAAATGGATAAGAAGAGTGAAGAACTTAGTCGAATGGAAATCGAGCCGACTATTCAAGTTCAAGATATTCCTGCACCTGAAGTTGCTGCTGAACGCATTCCGGAAGAAGCTACTCCAGAAATTTGAATCTCTTTGTAATTTTAATTTTATCGCATTTGTAGAACAATTTTAATGACTTAATGATATTTTGGGACAATATTTCAATCAAGAATTGTTATTAAGTCGAATCACAATACATAAAGTAGAAAATCACTCTGAACCTTAAATATGAATAAATGCACGCATAAATTACCGGTAAAACTGCTTAAGGTGAATTGCATTCCAACTATTGTGAATTTGTCTCCCCTCAGTTGTTCGTAATTTGTAGGCTCCATGTCCAACAACTCTTGTGATGATGTATGGCCCTTCCCAATTTGGCCCCAACTTTCCATCTCCAACTTCTTTTGTATTTTGAAAAACTCTTCGTAGTACCCAATCCCCTTCCTTGAAAGTTCTGCTTCTGACATTTTTATTGAAATATCTAGTCATTCTTTGTCGATGCGCAGCCAGTCGAATGGATGCATGATCCCTCAATTCTTCAATTGTTTCCAGGTTAAAATTCATGAGTTGTTGATTCGTATCGTCGTTGAGCCATTGGTAACGGGGAGATGGGATGGTTTCTTCAGTTGGTATAACAGCTTCTGTCCCAAATGCAAGAGAGAATGGAGTTTCTCCTGTGGAGGAACGGATAGTCGTTCTGTAGGACCATAAGACCCCTGGTAGCTCATCCGCCCAAGCTCCTTTTGCTCTTTCTAATCTTTTCTTTAAAGTATTTAAAATTGTCTTGTTGGAAGACTCGGCTTGACCATTTGCTTGTGGGAATCGAGGGGTTGAAAAACTTAATTTGATCTTCCAATTTTTGCAGAAGTCTTGGAAGTGATTGCTGATAAATTGTGAACCATTATCAGTCACAATCTCTTTGGGAACGCCGAATCGACATATGATGTTCTTCCAGACAAATGATTGAACTTCTCTATCTCGTATCTTGGCGAAAGAGTCTGCCTCAATCCACTTTGAAAAATAATCTGTTAACGCCAGCATGTAGACTCGTTGACCAGGGGCGGTTGGTAGTTTTCCCACAATATCCATTCCCCATTTCATAAATGGCCACGGGGAGAGAGTGGGATTTAATTTCTCAGGAGGGAGATGTGAAATCGGAGCGAACCTTTGACATTTCTCGCATTTCTTTATAATTTGCTGAATCAATCCTCATAGTTGGCCAGTAATACCCAGTCGAATGGGCGCGTAGAGCGAGGCTACGTCCTCCAGAATGGTTTCCACATTCTCCTTCATGCAATTCTGATAACACGTGATGTGCTTGGTCGTGAGTAAGACATTTTAAATAAGGTCCAGAGAATGACCTCTTCAACAACTGTCCGTTGAAGATGGTGAATCTGGCTGCCTGTCTCTGAATTTTTCTCGCTTCGGTTTTGTCTTCTGGAAGTAGTCCTTCTTGCAAATATTTCATGAGTGGCGTCATCCATGAGTCGCTTGACGTGATGGTGGTGATCTCTTTGCTTTCTTTCCAAATTGCTGGCCAATTCAAATATACTACTGGAATGGATTGTGGTTTATCCCCTTGCATCGTCGACCCAAGGGTAGCCAATGCGTCTGCTTGAGTATTCTCGCTTCTCGGAACTTGGGTTATTGAAAATTCTTCAAACGTCGACTGGATTTCTTTCACTTTCATTAAGTAGGATGACATTTGAGGATCTCGAGCTTGATATGATCCTTGGAGTTGGTTGACTATCAGTTGAGAATCTGATACCACTTTTATTCTGCTTGCTCCAAGTTCTTTAGCCAAACTGATTCCTGCAATCAACGCCTCATATTCCGCCTCGTTGTTTGTAACCCTGAATCCACATTTGATTGCTTGACGTAGTATATCTCCATCAGGAGTAGTGATCACCACCCCAAGACCGCATCCTTTCTTATTGCTGGAACCGTCGACTGCAAGTTTCCAAAGTGATGTGGTTTGGATTGAATTGACTTCTTCATCTATTGAAACTTTCTGATTGAGACTGAAGTCAGCAACAAAATCAGCCAACGCTTGAGATTTGATTGCTGTTCTGGGCTGGTAAGTGATGTCGTGTTCTCCCAATTCCACCGCCCATTTCGTTAATCTTCCAGACAACTCCGGCTTATGAAGAATGCTCCTTAGAGGATACTCTGAATAAACTGTGATCGGGTGTCCCTGAAAGTATGGTCGTAGCTTTCTTGCTGACATTATCAAGGCTAATACCAGTTTTTCCAAATGTGAGTAACGTGATTCCGCATCAAGCAAAGCCTTGCTTACGTAGTAGACTGGTAGTTGGGTGTTGTTGTCTTCTCTGATTAAAACAGCGCTCACAGCTTGATCTGAGACTCCTAAGTATAGGAAAAGCCTCTCATTGTCGAGTGGTTTTGACAACAATGGGGGCGATGTTAAGTATCGCTTGAGTTCTTTGAGAGCTTCTTCACAGGCTGAGTCCACTCAAAGTTTTTTGCTTTCTTTATGGCTGAGAAGAACATAAAACTTTTATCCGTGGACTTGGAGATGAATCTGTTTAAAGCTGCTATCCTTCCTGCTAGCCGCATAACATCTTTTGGGCAGGTAGGAGAGGGAATTTCAAGGATTGATTTGATTTGATCAGGATTTGCTTCAATGCCTCGTCGCGTGACAACATATCCCAAGAACTTCCCAGAAGCTACTCCAAATGCACATTTTGTTGGATTTAACTTCATCCCATATTTATTCATTATGTTGAATGCTTCTCCCAAGTGTTGTAGATGCTGATCAGATCTTGAAGATTTCACCAGCATGTCGTCTACATAAACCTCCATTGTTTTCCCAATCTGTTGAGAGAACATCTTGTTGACCATTCTTTGATAAGTAGCTCCCGCATTTTTTAGAGGCCGAAGGGCATCACTTTGTAACAAAAATGCCTTTATTGGTCACAAATGGTGTTTTCTGTCGTCTGGTCATCTGAATGCATTTTGATTGTACCCAGAATATGCATCCATGAAACTCAACAATTCATGCCCGGCTGTAGCATCAACCATTTGATCGATATGTGGCAGTGGGAATGAATCCTTCGGGCATGCCTTGTTCAGGTCTGTGAAGTCAATACAAACTCTCCATTTTCCATTCTTCTTTCGTACTACCACCACATTGGCTAACCAGTCTGGGAACTGTACTTCTTTGATGGCACCATTTTGTAACAATTTCTGGACTTCTTCATCAATGATCTGATTTCTTTCTGGGGCGAACTTTCTTCTTTTTTGCCGGACAGGAGGGTAGTCTGGATCTATGTGGAGTTGATGGGTGATCAACCCAGGGTCAATCCCTGTCATATCTTCATGCGACCATGCGAATCGGTCGTGTTGTTTTTGCAAAAAATCACTCAAGTCTGCTCGAAGCTTGGGATCCAGATTTGCTCCTATTTGAGTTTTGTGATCTGCATGTTCTGGATGAATTTGGACCTCGTCTAGTTCTTCAATATTTGGGAGTGTAGGCTCCAAAGGATGAGGCCCGCTCTGTAATTGCTATGCCGAATGGATCTTAGCTTTCATTGTCGTCTGGTAGCATCCTCTCGAGGCGATCATCTATCACCCCTTATCTCCTGGACCCCCCACTTCGTTGGAAACTTTAGTGTTTGATGATAAGTAGAAGACACAGCCCTCATTTCATGAATCCATGGCCTACCGATGATAAGGTTGTAGGCGGAAGGACAATCCAAGACTAGGAACGTAGTCATTTGGTTAATTCCTCCTGCGTAGACTGGAAGACTTATTTCTCCCAAAGTAAATTTCTGCTCACCACTGAATCCGATTAACACCGTTGTTCGTTTGTTAACTTTCCCCAGCTCAGCTCCCATATCTGCTAAGGCAGTTGCAAATATGATGTTGGCTGAAGATCCCGTATCTACCAGAATCCGTTTGACCATGAAATTCGCCACCTGTAGAGAGATTACCAAAGCATCATGATGAGGGTTCATACTACCGGAGTTGCTGTCGTCTGGAAACTCCATCATCAGATTTGTAAATTTTTTCTCCATAGAGACCGTGGAATGATGAATGTTTGACATGATAGCCCTGGCATGTCGCTTGGCCGCTGAATACGAAACTCCACTGATCTCCGATCCTCCTGAAATGAAATTCACCGTGTTGTCGATTGGTGGAGGTGGAATTGGTGCTTCTTCATGTCCATCCCTCTCACTTCTCTGAGCAAATGTAGCTTTCCCTTTCTCTGTAAGTAAATCTCTTAGAAATCCCTTGTTCAGCAGCTCTAGGACTTCTAATCTTAATGCCACACATTCAGCCGTCGTATGGCCGTAGTCTCGATGGAATTCACACCATTTACTTGTGTCTTTCTTTTTGAAGTTTTCTCTGCTGCGTGGAGGCCATCTTACTTCATTTCCCATTTTTTTTAATACCAAAACTAATTCTCCTGGAGAAATAGAAAAATTGTAATCTGGGAGTCTTGGCTTTTCTGCTTGAACTCTTTCCTGTGTTTTGTATGGCAGGGGTCTTCGATCAAAGTCTCTTCGGAGGGGCTGATGTTCTTTCCTCGGGTGACTCCTTTTCTCTGAATGATGGCTAGGTGTTATTCTTGCAAATTCTTTATGTCGTTTGGATGTGTGAAGCGCTCTTTCATTTTGCACATTGGAGGAATTATCTTTCCTTTTATTCCTCTTGTCTTCTTCCCATCTGATTTCAACTTGAGCTCGTGCCATAGCCTGGTCCATTGTGTAGCATCGAAATTTAGTTAACTTTTTGTAGAGTCCACTATCACAAAGTAACCCATTTCTGAAAGCTTCCACAGCTGTCGGCTGATGTAGATCTGGAATCGATATCCTCTCCTTGTTGAAACGAGCCACGTAGCTTCGCAAGGATTCACCCTTCCGTTGCTGGATGGTATTAAGGTCGTCAGTAGTTTTTTCAAGTTTGCAAGAGCTGGCGAAATGCTCCACAAACTTGTCTGCTAACTGTTGATAGGACTTGATGGATCTGTATGGTAGATTGATGAACCACGTAAGGGCAGGGCCTCCCAAAGTTTCTCCAAATCCTCTGCACATACCTGCTTCCCATTGAAGAGGAGCCAAGCCAGTCGACATCATTTTGTACTTGTAATGGATGACGTGGTCGTCTGGGTCTGTGGATCCATCATATAGTTTCATGTCGGGTGGACTGAACTTCCGCGGTAACTCAACGGATGTAATGTTTTCCATGAAGGGGGTGTCAGAAATGGTTCCAGCTCTACTCTTCTTTATTGGTAGTTTCACTCCTGGTAGGCTGGACATGATTGCTTCTTTAAATTCCTTCATTTCCCTTCTCATTGCAATGGCAACTTGTTGAGCTTGGTTGAGAGGAGAATTTGGTAGGTCCCTCTGGTCCTCATCATTTGATGGAATGTTATCTGTTGTTTCGTTGAATGCTCCCAAGAGATTAACTGGTGTGATACGGTTATTGGGCTGATCTGAGATATCATGATGCCGAGATGGGGATGAAATTAACTCCAACTGTTTCTGAAGGTTGATGTTGGAGTTACGAATGGTCAAATTTTCCTCTTCTAAAGCTTTTAATCTCTCCTGTAGAGTGGTCAGTTGTGATGACATTGGATCGGTTGTCTGTTCATTGCTTGAAGCCATGAATTACCAAGCTGTGATTGTTGGTAGAAACAAAATCTTTGTTTGCAAATAATTGCTAGGGCCCCACGGTGGGCGCCAAATTGTGGAGGCTGGATTTCGGCCGAGGTCCACAATCAGAATTTGGAAGTAGGGGCACTAACAATCCTGCAAAACAAAGAAGAACGAATGGGAGTAGACTGCCTACCGGTGTGGTAGGTACCGGAGACACTCCGACGCCCAAGTCAATAGTATGAAATGAACAGTAAATATGTTAACTATGAAAGCAAGGTTTCCTATTACCTTGACCTTCTTTAAGTGGCCGTGAGGGCGGAAGAAAAATGTCTAGGAAATATGAAGCTCTGAGAGTTATATTAGAGAAGAGAAGCTTGTCAGAAAGCACTGCCCTGTCTCTCGTATTTGTGTTCGTAATTTATAGTTGAAGGTAAATGACTTTTGCAGCTGGCATCAGTCCCACAATGTGCTAAGATATCTTTATTTAGTGAACAAAGTGGAGCAGTTGGATTATGATTAGGGTAAGTGGGAACGTTTGGTAAAGATTGGCTTAATGTATGAATCATTCTTCTGCAAGTGGAAGAAGGGTTTTATTGGGCTTTATTGTCGGGCAAAGTAGAAGAAGAGTAGTTGATATAATTAGAGGTTTTTTGTATTTAAGCTTATGACTTAATTGTGACTCAATAATACATAAATCTTCTTGGGCCTGGCCTTTACTTTCGGGCTTTGCATACCATTTTGGGCTTTTAAGGTAAAAGACGGTTTTATCCTTGGCCCATTTTTGGTTCGTACAGACTGCTTTGAGCTTTTTCCAACTGACAGCTCCGCCATTCATAGTAACAGATATCATGTTTGCGATATGTTGTCAATCCTTCGTCTGAAAGCTCGAATCACAGTACCATGAACTTTCATCTCAGAACAATCTCCGTATGTCAAGAACATATCCTTAGTTCTTCTCAGATACTTGAGGATTGTTTTGACAGCTGCCCAGTATTGCACCCAGGATTTGCCTGATACTGCTCGTTATGCTAAGAGCATAAGAGACATCAGGTCTTGTAATAGCATGGCGTACATGATCGATCCTATTACTGAAGCATAAAGGATCATACTCATACGCTCTCTATGTGAATGAGTATGTGGACATTGCTCCTTAGATAATTTGATTCCATGACAAGTAGGTAAATTACCTCTTTTGGAATCTTCCATTTTGAATCTTTTCAAAACTTTATCTATATACGTAGATTGAAAAAGTCCTAACAACCTCTTAGATCTATTATGGTAGATCTTAATGCCGAGGATATAGGCTGCTTCTCCCAAATCTTTCATGGAGAAATTCTGAGATAACCATTGCTTGGTGGCTTGCATCATGGGAATATCATTCCCGATGATTAATATGTCATCGACATTTAATACAAGAAATATAACAGCACTCCCACTATTTTTTCTGTAAACACAAGGCTCGTCTACATTTTTGATGAAGTCAAATTCTTTGATTGTCTCATCAAATCGTATATTCCAACTTCTAGAGGCTTGCTTGAGTCCATAAATGGATCGTTTAAGCTTGATACTTTATTATGATCATCCTTAGATGCAAACCCCTCAGGTTGTGTCATATAGACTTCCTCTACGAGGTTCCCATTAAGGAAAGCTATTTTGACATCCATCTGCCAAATCTCATAATCAAAGTGTGCAGGTAGTGCCAGTAAAATTTGAATGGACTTTATCATTGCAACAGACGAGAAGGTTTCATAATAGTCAATTCCTTAGATTTGTCTATAACCTTTCGCCACCAATCTAGCCTTATAGGTTTGGATGTTGCCTTCTGCATCAGTTTTACGCTTGTAAATCCACTTGCAGCCTATGGGTTTGATCCCTTCAGGTGCATCCACCAAGTCACAGACTTGATTCTGATACATAGAGTCTATTTCGGATTTCATGGCCTCAAGCCACTTGACTGAATCAATGTCACGCATTGCTTCGTCATAACTGGTGGGATCGTCATTATCAATGATCTGACCATGTTCCTTATCAATATGGAAACCATATCTTTCAGGCTAATATCTTTCCCTACCAGACCTTCTAAGTTCATAACCTTGTGGTTGTTCCGTCGCTGCCCTTTTGAGGGGCCTGGGGTTAGTTCTATGTTAGTTTGTTCTTCTCGTACCTTATCGAGGTCAAGTCTACTCCCACTATATTTCTTGAGAAGGAATTCATTCTCTAGAAATTTAGCATTTCGTGAGACAAATGTTCTTTGTTCATTTGGGACGTAGAACACGTATGCTCTTGAGTTCAAGGCATATCCTACACGTATGCTCTTGATCCCTTCAGGTGCATCCACCAAGTCACAGACTTGATTCTGATACATAGAGTCTATTTCGGATTTCATGGCCTCAAGCCACTTGACTGAATCAATGTCACGCATTGCTTCGTCATAACTGGTGGGATCGTCATTATCAATGATCTGACCATGTTCCTTATCAATATGGAAACCATATCTTTCAGGCTAATATCTTTCCCTACCAGACCTTCTAAGTTCATAACCTTGTGGTTGTTCCGTCGCTGCCCTTTTGAGGGGCCTGGGGTTTAGTTCTATGTTAGTTTGTTCTTCTCGTACCTTATCGAGGTCAAGTCTACTCCCACTATATTTCTTGAGAAGGAATTCATTCTCTAGAAATTTAGCATTTCGTGAGACAAATGTTCTTTGTTCATTTGGGACGTAGAACACGTATGCTCTTGAGTTCAAGGCATATCCTACAAACTTACATTTAATTGCCATATCATCCAATTTGTTAGTTTGTGTGAGCTTAACATATGCGTCACATCCCCAAACTCTAAGATAACTAAGACTATGACGTTTCCCAGACCATAACTCATATGGTGTTTGACTAACAGTCTTGGAAGGAACTTGGTTTAGTAGTAGTGTTGCAGTTTCTAAAGCAAGACCCCAAAATGAAAGAGGTAGATCTGTGTCTGGCATCATTGATCGGACCATATCTAATAATGTCTGATTTCTCCTTTCAGAGACCTCATTATGCTGTGGAGTTTCCGGAGGAGTCCACTGGGAAACAATGCCATTTTCTCTCAAGTAATCTTGAAATGTGTCGCTTAAGTATTCACCACATCGGTCAGACCTTAGTGACTTAATACTTTTATTAAGCTGGTTTTCTACTTCAGCTTTGAAGTCTTTGAATTTCTCAAAGGCTTCAGATTTGTACCGCATAAGGTACACATACCCATATCGCGAGTGATCATCGATAAAGGTAATGAAGTAGAAGAATCCACCTCTAGCGGTGACTGACATTGGTCCGCATACATGGGTGGTAATTTGGTCATTTTACCAAGTAAACAAGACTCACAAGTTCCATAAGGTTCATATTTGAAGGGACTGAAATACCCATCCTTATGTAGCTTAGTTAATCTTGTTTCATTGATATGACCTAAGCGACTGTGCCATAGAAGTGATTCATTGAGATTATTCGACTTAACGTTGTATATATTAGAGGTTGAACATTCTTTGTTAGTTTGTAAGACATAGATACCATTATTCAAAATACCATCTCCATATTTTATTTCATTGAAATAAATAGAACATTCATTACAACTTATTAGGCATGAAAAGCCTTTATTACATAAAGAAGAAATTGAAATGATGTTCTTTACTAGAGAATGTACATAAACACAATCTTCTAAGTCTAAAACTAAACCATTCAGCAAAACTAATGAATAAGTCCCCACGCACAATGCACCCAGTTTTGCTCCATTACCCATGCGTAAGTCAACCTCCCCATGACGGAGTCTCCTACTGTTTCTCAGGCCCTGCACTTTGTTACACAAGTGAGTCCCACAACCGGTGTCAAGCACCCAAGTAGAAGGTTCAGAGTTTTGAGAATATAGTTCAATCATATACAAAATACCTGAAGCATTGGGCTTCTTGGCCTCTTGGGCCTCCCTAGCTTCCTTGGCTTTCAAGGATATGCAGTATTTCTTCCAATGACCCTTCTTTCCACAAAAGAAACATTTCCTCTTTCCCTTTTTCTTCTCCACCTTACCATTGGGCTTTAGGTGATCAGGAGCCTTGGCCTTGCCGTTATTTTTCTTTGGGCCTCGTGGTTTCAGGTCCGTACCCGTAAGCATGACGGAGGTTTTAAGCTCCAGTTTCAAGTCATTCTCTGCTTACTTTATCAGATTGTGCAATTCTGCTAAAGCAGCTTCTTTATTAGACAGATGAAACTGCATAATAAAGTTAGAGAAGTCTTTTGGTAAGGACTGAAGAATTAGATCGTGACCTATCTCATTATCCATGATGAACCCGAGGTTGGCCAATTTTTCAATGTGGCCAATCATCTTAAGCACATGTCCACTAACGGATCCTTCCTTATACCTTGTTTGGAATAAGGCACATGACACTTGGAATCTCACGGAATGAACGGAAGTTGCATACAACTCTTTCAAGTGAAAGATGATGGTTTGATCATCCATATCTTCGTGAGCTTTCTGAAGTTCGTCCGACATAGAGCCAAGCATTATGAAAACTGCTTGCTCATCATCATCGACGTGTTTCTTCCAAGCATCAAATGTATTTTGGTCAGCATCTTCTGTGAGTTCATGGGGAAATGGTCTTTCAAGAACATAGAAAATCTTTTCTTGTCGTAAGACAATTTTAAGGTTTCTAAACCAGTCATTGTAGTTGTCCCCTTTGAGCTTATGCACATCAATGATGAAACGAAGTGATATTCTGTTTGCCATTTGAATGTTTGTGAAATATTTTAACCCACCTGTTAAGAGAGAATGTTAAAATTAGGAATATGTTTTCATTAATGTTTCATAATAACATGGGCTTTTAATATTATGAAGTTTCTCCCACTCAATTGTTTTAAAATTTTAAGCAAATCGCATCAACCCCAATATGATGGATTTCTTGTGGGCAAGGATCCCATCATCATCATTTCACAACTCTGACTAGGGCCAGTCGTTATAAAATATGATAATTAGGTAGGTTCCCAACCAATTTATGATATAAATCACAATTCCTTGATCATTGGGTTGGGCAATCAAACATGCCATAGCTTATGCTAGTTCTTGTGGACACCCAATCTTGCCACTAAGTTATAAGACCACGCCTAAGGGTCGCTGTGTCTTATGACTCAGAAAAGTCAAACCATTGTCAATAGTACGATTTATGGACAAATTGGTATTGGTCAGTCTGGTAAAGCCTAGTCCTGCCAATACGGTTTAAGCCCTTTGGGTATATACTTTACAATGGGAGGTAAATTTTAAACTTAAATTATTATTGAAGATTTTAGCAAGTTTAAGTGAATAACTGTCAATTGGATTCCTCCATTGAAAATTCCCCAGAGGGAGGGTGGAGCGAACTCTCTTAAATACCCTTACCTCTCAGTCTCTTATTGCCTTGGTGACATGAATAAACAATAGATCCTCCAAATTAGTCCAACATTTTAAATATGTTTTAAGGTAATCTTTGAGTAAATGATTATCTAGATGTCTTCACAGCTTTTCCTTTTGGCTATAAAAAGGTAGTGAGTGAAGGAAGACACCAAATCATTATCTAACTCTAGTAATACCTGGTTAAATTAACTTTAGTTTGGAAAGTTTTATTAACGCTTTGGTCCCACCCCACTTGTATCTTTTATAACGTCTTTTATTATAAACAAGTGATTTATATTTATTAGCCTTAAAGGTAATAAATCTCTAAGTTCATCATAGAATAATTACTTAGCTAAGTGATAAGCAATACACCCTCTATTTCCTTAGAAAGTCTCTAGATGCTTGCACCCAAAAATAATCATGTCAATTCTAATCATACATAGAATCATCAAGCATATGAGTTTTAATATGTTGGAATTATTTTAGGCATTAAATAACTTTGATTAATATTTAATTATGATATTGTATTTTATTTTAATCAAATAAATTTACTATTCACGATTTTTACAGATGCGTGAACTTTAAAAGCAATTTCATAATTCAAATCTTAACCAAATCATGCAACACTTGTACCTAAAATTAAGTTCAGGGTGTTAGCTTTCCAACGAGCTTTTACACACCCAATGTTGAGTTCAAATGAGAAAGGAACTAATCAAAACAAAAACGGCGCGCTGATACCACTTTTGGGAAGCGGCCGCGAGTGCGCAGCGGAAAATTAAAAATTATGATGCCGCTATCCCTTTGCCCAAGACCCATTTGTTTTGATTATTCTACAAGCCTAGACATGTTACTATATATTATAAGCATAAAAACTCATAAAACATGCAAAGAACATAAACTTAAACATGTTAACTATCATAAGAACTCTAATTAAAAATAAAGAAAGAAAAAGACTTACTTGAACCGAAGACTCCTCCAGTCCTCCCTCCAATCTACAAGCTTTTCTCGAACTCAGCAAGATCTTCCACGTTCCAAAGAGCCACCCAAGTGTGTGGCCTCCAAAGGTGCACACACCAAAGCCAAAACTCAATTGCAAGACTACGCCTTGAGTGCACGGGTATTTTGCCATTGGTGCTAGCCTAGGCAAATACCTCAAAACTTTTAACTTGAGATTCCTCTAGTCAATTAGACTTAAGGATCCTCAAAATCAGTGGCTTACTCTTAAACTTTAGAGTTGCTCACTTATATAAACCCAAGATATGAAAGGTTTTGGTGTAAAAATTTGTAAAGAATTCTTTGGGTTTATATAGGTGCTCCAAAGACAACAAAATTAATTAAGAATCCGATATGGGATAAATGCTAATTAAATCTTAGCCATTAGATCTTAATATAGTGGTTTAATGAGATTATAAAACCCTAATAAGAGTTTGGGCCGAATTGGAATTCAAAACAAATAAAATAACAAAACGCAGATTTTTTTTTTTATTTTCTTATTCATTTTTCCAATTCCCAAAGTGCCCCTATAGTCATTCACCAATCCCTAAGCCACTTTGGAACCTCATAAATGATATGTTCAATAATTAAACACATTGAACCATTTATGAACAATTCCTACAGTAATATATATGCTGTTAAATTTATATTGTGCACTGTTAACCATTGATTTCGACTTTGTTATGTGTGACCTTTTGGGTTCCCCTCAAGTTGGACTTGAAATGAATCGTGATAATTTAATCGAACATAAATTATCCTCCGATCAGATGGTCGTTCGATTTCAATGACCAAGGTTGACATCTAGCAACATACCAAGGCCCCCAAATGAGAAGGAAAGATATATACCCATTCTGTATGCGATTTACATATGATACGGTCCCTTGCCTCACTGTATCCCCACCGTTTGACCTAGGGTATGGAAAGTTTCTACCCATATAATCAAAGGTATGATGTTGATAGTGTCATGAATCGTGCTAACCCAAGAATCTCACATGATTCTTCCGCTGCGGCCACAGTCTCAAGCACTGATCACACATATCAACCCGCGGACTGGAATACTACTCTTATAAGAAAATATTATCCAAGAGAGTGGCGATTCTCTGTTGTATCTTTACAAACTTCATATGTTTCAACAAATGACCCAATCATACCATTTTGACCGGATCTTTTGAACCGGGGAAGGAGAATGTCAAAGTTATTTGATCTACACATAAGATTGTAAAGACCTCAAGTCTAAGTACTAGTCATACAATCGATACATGAAAGTTCTCACAGACACATGGGATAAACACTCCATGTGAAAACTTTCGGCGGTCAGTTCGATGGACACGAGCAACTCATGCATCCATGTGATACACCAAGCGGACGGATCTCCGCTAGTATCCTATGAGATCGGCTACCCCACTTAAGGGCGGATCATATCATCATGCTAGTCTCTCCGCTTTGTGAACGCCCAGATTATTCACAAAACTATGACTATGAACGTTTGAGAGTAATGATTCTCATAAGGCGTGGAAGTCATCATCTTATTACTCCAAGGGCTTTATTACAGTGTTTGATGATTCATATAGTTTATGTAAGACACGTATAATAAAGATTGTCATTTTATTAATTAATGAAAATATTACAAATACATGTACATATAGCCCATCCACAAGTTGGGTATAGGGCATATCTCTAACACTCTCTTCATTCCCGGCCACCAATAAGTCTTCTTCAGATTTTGATACATCTTGGTGCTCTCATGATGCATATTATAAGGAGCATCGTGGGCCTCATCCAATATTTCTTGTTTGAGCATTCCCGAATGTGGTAGCACAACTCTATCACCAAAAAGTAATATATCATCTGAACTCAATCTGAAGGTAGAAGTCTCCTCTTTGGAATCTCTGCTCTCCATTTCCCACATTGATCATCATCGGTCTGGGCTTTTTTGAGTCTATCTAACAGTATAGGTCGGACCTTCATATGGGCAAGAAGACCTGCATTGTCGGATATCTCGAAAGTCAATCGTAACTATGCCAACTCCTCAAACATCCTCTGTTTGGCTCTTAAGAACTGTAATCTACCCACATTCTTCCTACTCAGAGCATCAGCAACAACATTGGCCTTCCCTGGATGATAATTAATAGTGCATTCATAGTCACTAAGGAATTCCATCCAACGTCTCTGTCTCAAATTCAGCTCTTTCTGACTGGGAAGGTATTTCAGACTCTTATGATCAGTATAAATCTCACACTTGTCACCATATAAATAATGCCTCCAAATCTTTAGAGCATGTACAATCGCTGCCATCTCTAGATCATGGGTGGGATAATTCTTCTCATGAGTCTTCAACTGTCTCGAGGCATAGGCAATCACTCTCCCATGCTGCATCAGTACACATCCTAACCCTTGATGTGATGCATCAGTATAAAAAACATATTAATCAAGTCCGGATGGTAGAGTAAGTATCGATGCAGTAGTTAATTTCTCCTTCAGAGTTTGGAAGCTCCTCTCACAATCATCTGTCCACATGAACGGTACCTTCTTCCTTGTCAGCTGAGTCATCGGAGCAGCAATAATAGAGAAATCTCGAATAAACCAACGGTAGTAGCCTGCTAATCCCAAGAAACTCTGAATCTATGTCACCGATCTTGGTCTCTCCCATCTCAGAACTGCTTCAACCTTTTATGGATCAACATAAATACCTTCTCATTAGATAATGTGTCCCATAAATACCACGTTATCCAGCCAAAATTCACATTTAGAGAACTTGACATAAAGTTGCTCTCTCCTCAAAATCTCAAGTACCAAACGAAGATGTTGCTCATGATCGACCCGAGAAAGGCGAATACATAAGGATGTCATCAATAAACACTACAAAAAACTTATCTAGGTACGGCTGGAACACTCTATTCATCAAATCCATGAATGCTGCAGGCGCATTAGTAAGTCCAAATGGCATCACTAAAAACTCATAATGCTCGTATCTCATTCGGAATGCAGTCTTAGGAATATCTGTATCCCAGATCCCCATCTGATGATACCCCGACCGAAGATCGATTTTTGAAAACACTGAAGCTCCCTGAAGTTGATCAAATAAATCATCGATACGGGGCAACGGGTACCGATTCTTGACCGTCACCTTATTGAGCTGACGATAATCTATACACAATCTTAAGGTGTCATCCTTCTTTTTCACGAACAATACCGGTGTAATATTCATCATTTATATTATTATTATTATTATTAAACTGGTGCTCCCTAGAATGAGAGACAGATGATTTCCTTATCTCGCTACTATCCAAAATTGATACGGCGTGAGGATGATAAGTGCGAGAAATTCAAGGGTGGGTTGAGACAACATATTAGATCGAAGATTTCGATTTTGGGGAAACTGCCATACACAGTATTGGTTGATAGGGCTATGATTGCAGAGAGTGACATCAAAATTGAGAAATAGAACAGAGCCGCCTTTCAAGAGAGCAGGAAGAGGGGGCAAAATGAGGTTTCTGAGGGGGGACAAGGTAGATCTAATAGTAGACAGTATCTCCATCCAGTCAGGACCCACCAGCACACAGGGACACAGAGGCACAGTGCACCCTAGAGGACCGTTCTGTTGGGGTCGGACTGAGCAGGTTCATAGTAGAGGCACAGTTCCATCTGTTGATCGGAGTGCTATGAGTGTAGCATCTCGACCCACTGGCCCACGTCGATGCTATAATTATGGTCAGGAGGGTCATCTTAGTTCACAGTGTACCAGAGAACGGAAGTGTTTTGAATGTCATCAGTTTGGACATTTAACTAGAGATTGCCCCACCAGTGGTTAATCTCGAGGAGCTGAGCCGACAGCGGGACATGGTAGAGGGATAGATTCTAGTGGTAGCCGTGGAAGAGGTTCGGGTTTTCTACAGAACAGAGGCAGGGGAACTTCGAGTGGACCATATGGTGGTAGAGGACAGATATCTCAGACACATACTGCACCTGGTGTTGATAGGGGACGACTCTTCGCCATGACAGAGCACGAGGCACAAGATGGTGGTGATAATGTATATGGCAAAGTTCGGATATCAGGTACACTTGTTCAAGCTTTATTTGATACGGGTTCTACACATTCATTTATTACTACTGGTTGTATTCCTTGTCTGGGTAGTGTACCAGATAACAATATGATTCCTTGATTGTGAGTCTTCCTTCGGGGAAGGACATCCGGATAGATTCAGTATTCAGGAAATTGAGTGTTGAGATTGAGGCGAGGCAGCTACCAGTTGTACTTTACCCGTTAGAGATTGAGGACTTCAGTTTGATTTTAGAGATGGATTGGCTGACTGCTCATGGAGCCGTTATTGATTGCAGCGGCAAGGAAGTGAGGTTTAAGTCAAATGACGAGGAGTTTAAGGTAGTCAGTGACCGTAATCGGGTTATGGTACCCATCATTTCTTCAATGTCGGCTTGTAGGATGATTAGACAGGGGTGCAAGGGCTTTTTAGCGAGTATCACTACGGTGGAGAATGAGGAATCGATACGGATTGCAGATATTCCTATTGTGAGAGAATATCAGGATGACTTTCCTGATGAGTTACCAGGTTTGCCACCTCGTAGAGATCTAGAGTTCACTATAGATCTAATGTCTGGTACCACTCCTATTTCGGTGACTTCTTATCATTTGGCCCCGGCAGAAATGAATGAGCTGAAAGAACAGTTGCTAGAGCTGTTGGATCGAGGATTTATTCGACCTAGTGTTTCACCTTGGGAGCACCAGTATTGTTCGTGAAAAAGAATTATGGCACCTTAAGATTGTGTATAGACTATCGTCAACTCAATAAGGTGACGGTCAAGAATCGGTACCCGTTGCCCCGTATCGATGATTTATTTGATCAACTTCAGAGAGCTTCGATGTTTTCAAAAATCGATCTTCGGTCGGGGTATCATCAGATGAGGATCCGGGATACAGATATTCCCAAGACTGCATTCCGACCGAGATATGGGCATTATGAGTTTTTAGTGATGTCATTTGGACTTACTAATGCGTCTGCGACATTCATGGATTTGATGAATATAGTGTTCCAGTCGTACCTAGATAAGTTTGTTGTAGTGTTTATTGATGACATCCTTGTGTATTCGCCTTCTCGGGTCGATCATGAGCAACATCTTTGGTTGGTACTTGAGATTTTGAGGAGAGAGCAACTTTATGCCAAGTTCTCTAAATATGAATTTTGGCTGGATAAAGTGGTATTGCTGGGACACATTATCTCAGGAGAAGGTATTTATATAGATCCACAAAAGGTTAAAGCAGTTCTGAGATGGGAGAGACCAAGATCGGTGACAGAGATTTAGAGTTTCCTGGGATTAGCAGGCTACTACCGTCGGTCTATTCGAGATTTCTCTATTATTGCTGCTCCGATGACTCGGCTGACTAGGAAGAATGTACCATTCATGTGGACTGATGATTGTGAGAGGAGCTTCCAAACTCTGAAGGAGAAATTAACTACTGCACCAGTACTTACTCTACCATCCGGACTTGATGGATATGTTGTTTATACTGATTCATCACATCAAGGGTTGGGATGTGTACTGATGTAGCATGGGTGAGTGATTGCCTATGCCTCGAGACAGTTTAAGACTCATGAGAAGAATTATCCCACCCATGATCTAGAGATGGCATCGATTATACATGCTCTAAAAATTTGGAGGCATTATTTATATGGTGCCAAGTGTGAGATTTATATTGATCATAAGAGTCTGAAATACCTTCCCACCCAGAAGGAGCTGAATTTGAGACAGAGACGTTGGATGGAATTCCTTAGTGACTACAAATTCACTATTAATTATCATCCAGGGAAGGCCAATGTTGTTGCAGATGCTTTGAGTATGAAGAATGTGGGTAGATTACAGTTTTTAAGAGCCAGACAGAGGATGTTCGAGGACTTGGCAGAATTACATTTGACCTTCAAGATATCCGACAGTGCAGGTCTTCTTGCCCATATGAAGGTCTGACCTACACTTTTAGATAGACTCAAAACAGCCCAGAGCGAGGATGATCAATGTGGGAAATAGAGAGCAGAGATTCCAAAGGGGGAGACTTCTACCTTCAGATTGAGTTCAGATGATGTATTACTTTTTGGTGATAGAGCTGTGGTACCACATTCGAGAACACTCAAACAGGAAATCTTGGATGAGGCCCACGATGCTCCTTATAATATGCATCCTGGGAGCACCAAGAAGTATAAAAATCTGAAGAAGACTTAATGGTGGTCGGGAATAAAGAGAGATATTTCAGAGTTTGTATCTCGGTGTTTGGTTTGTTAGCAAGTTAAAGCTGAACATCAACATCCATCCGGATTACTCCAGCCTCTATCTATACCTGAGTGGCCGTGTGAGAATATTGCAATGGATTTTATAGTATGATTGCCGAGGACACGGAAAGGTTACGATTCAATCTGGGTAATAGTGGATCGATTGTGTAAATCTGTTTATTTTCTACCGATTCGAGTTACATGGGGACCAGAGAGACTAGCAAAATTATATGTGGAACAAATTGTACGATTGCATGGTGTACCTTTATCGATTGTGTCGGATAGAGATGCCAGATTTACTTCTCGTTTTTTACAGAGTTTCCAAAAGTCTATGGGATCAAAGATTTCTATGAGTACTGCATTCCACCCTCAGACCGATGGCCAGTCAGAGCGGACTTTTCAGGCATTAGAAGATTTGTTGAGATCGTGTGTTTTAATATTCACTGGGAATTGGGATGAGCATTTGCATTTGATCGAGTTTGCCTACAATAATAGCTTTCAGGCTAGTATCGGTATGGCTCCGTTTGAGGCCTTGTATTGGAGGAGATGTAGGACCCCTGTTTGTTGGGGCGAGGTTGGATATAGACAGATTCATGGCTCAGACTTAGTAGATATGACGTCAGAGAGAATTAGACTGATCCGAGCTAGACTGTTAGAGGTGCAGAGTCGACAGAAGAGTTATGCCGACAGAAGGAGGAAAGACCTTGAGTTCCAAGTGGGGGATAAAGTCTTTTTGAAAGTCTCTCCTTGGAAAGGAGTTTTGAGATTTGGCTGGAAGGGAAAGTTGTCACCGCGCTATATCGGTCCTTATGAGATTTTGGAGAGAGTGGGCAAAGTGGCATATCGTCTGGCATTACCATCGGAATTAGAACGGATTCATAAAGTGTTTCATATATCCGTGCTAAAGAAGTATGTACCAGACCTTTCTCACATTTTGGAGAGTCAACCGGTGGAGTTTAGCGAGAACTTGACATATGAAGAAAAGCCCGTGAAGATAATAGATCGAAAGGTTCAAGAGTTGAGATCCAGACGTATTCCTCTTGTGATGGTCATGTGGTCAAATCATCACATATAGGAGGCGACTTGGGAGTTGGAACAAGATATAAGGGACAAATACCCAGAGCTGTTTGAGGATTGAGAAATTTCGAGGACAAAATTTTTATAAGGTGGGTAGATTGTAATATTCATCATTTATATTATTATTATTATTATTATTATTATTATTATTATTATTATATTATTATTATTATTATTATTATTATTATTATTTAATTTATTAAAAACCAACTCAACCCGCTAAACATAATTCATACACTAACCTCACTACAAACTCCATTATACCTAAACCTAACATTCCCACTTCTTAATATCAAAACCAATATTTATTTTTTGGTTTATGATTTGAGTGAATAGAAGGGAGCAGAGAATTGGAAAATTTCCAGAGAGATTTGTGAGCAATTTTGGAGAGTTCTAGAGAGAGAAACAGAGAGCAATTTAAAGAGTAATTCTAGAGAGATAAATTTTGTGGACATAGAGAGAAATGGACTTTTCGACATCGTCTGATCTCTGTTTCTGGCAAGTGACCACATCTAGAGCATCCCCTCGACGAGACGAATCCATTACCGCCGGACCGCCGCCGAGAAACCACTGGACGCGCCTCCACGCGTCGGTGACCTGCCACCCACGTGCTCCACGCGCCGCCGCGCGTGTATGACACCTCACGGACTGGAATTTTCCCTTCATCGAGATATGCGAGTTGCACACCTCGTTTGCCCAAATCGGACCTTCGGTTGTTGAGAAACAAGCAAAATACGATTGTTATCGGTGTTTAACCGATCGTCGATAACCGTCATGTTTCAGCCCCTACCACCACCATCGTCGTGATCCTTGAGATATTTCCTGACCAGCGGCTCCTTCGTTGAGGGATTTGGAGGTCGTTGGAGCTCGGTACGTGATTATTACCATTTTAGGGGTGTAAATGATAGAATTTGAAAGTTTTGGACTTAATTGTATATTTGTATGATTACGGGGGAAATTCTGTAAATTCTGGTTTTCAGGGGTTAAATAGTAATATTTAAGAGTTTTAGGACTATTTGGACATATTAGAAAAGTTTATGGGCTAAAATGGAAATTTAGAAAGGTTAGGGGTAAAATCATAATTTTAGTAAAATTTAGGGACCTGATCATAAATTCATATTTTTCAGATTCTTAGCGAGGATATAGACATATTAAGGACTTTTGCGTGGATAGAGGTAAGTACACTGCACGATGATTCCCTTAACATAATTGTTTGTTGATTGATGGTTGTGGTGAAAGTCCATATATAAATATATTGGTATAATTATAATTATATATATATATTGTGGAGATATAAACATTGATTAATCGAAAGCATGATAAATATGAATTGATGACTGTTTTCATAAATTATATTATATATATATCCATATTTTATTGGTGAGGTCATGTTGAGAGTATGAGTGCTTTACTTGCTGAGCTTTTTTTAAGCTCACTCCATTTTTCCCAAATATTCCAGGTAGTCCGCCAGCACAGCAATAGCAGTACCAGATTTGATCTATGTACCACAGTTGTATTTTCGGGTTGGTCCAGACATTTCAGTCATCATTTGCATATTTTTAAGACTTGTGTTGTAAACCATAAAAATTGTGTACAATTCATGGATTTGTAATTTGTGATGTAATAATTGTGTGTATTTAATTGGTTGGTTTGACATATAGAATACTCGAGCTAAAGAAGTCTGCGAACCTCTTTTTAGGGTTGGGCCCGCTCTAGGGAGGGGGTCGTGACAACCGGTGCTACCCAAGGTGAAACACTAGGTCGAATAAATCTTCGATCCAACAGCTCTAGCAACTGTTCTTTCAGCTCCTTCATTTCTGTCGGGGCCAAACGATAAGGAGTCACCGAAATATGAGGGGTACCAGGCATTAGATCTATAGTGAACTCTAGATCTCTACAAGGTGGAAAACCTGGTAACTCATAAGAAAGACATCTTAATACTCTCTCAGAACTGGAATATCTGATATCTTCATCGATTCCTCCTTCTCCACCGTAGTGATACTCGCTAAAAAGCCCTTGCACCCCTGTCTAATCATCCTACGAGCCGACATGGCATAAATGATGGGTACCACAACTCGATTACGGTCACTGACTACCTTAAACTCCTCGTCATCTGACTTAAACCTCACTTCATTACCGCTGCAATCAATAACGGCTCCATGAGCAGTCAGCCAATACATCCCTAAAATCAAACTAAAGTCATCCATCTCCAACGGGTAAAGTACAACTGGTAGCTGCCTCGTCTCAATCTCAACACTCAATCCCCTGAATACTGAATCTATCTTGATGTCCTTCCCCGAAGGAAGACTCACAATCAAAGGAATCTTGTTGGTCTCCAGTAAACTACCCAGACAAGGAATACAATTAGTAGCAATAAATGAATGCGTAGAACCCGTATCAAATAAAGCTTGAACAAGTATATCTGATACTCGAACTGTGTCTGATATAGTATCACCACCATCTTGTGCCTCATGCTCTGTCATGGCGAAGACTCATCCCCTATCAACACCATGTGCAATATGTGTCTGAGATATCTGTCATCTACCACCATATGGTCCACTCGAAGTTCCCATGCCTCTGTTCTGTGGAAAACCCGAACCTCTTCCACGGCTACCACTAGAATCTATCCCTCTAGCACGTCCCGCTGTCGGCTCAGCTCCTCGAGATCCACCACTGGTGGGGCAATCTCTAGTTAAATGTCCAAACTGATGACATTCAAAACACTTCCGTTCTCTGGTACACTGTGAACTAAGATGACCCTCCTGGCCATAATTATAGCACCGACGTGGGCCAGTGGGTCGAGATGCTACACTCATAGCACTCCGATCAACAGATGGAATTTTGCCTCTACTATGAACCTGCTCAGTCTGATCCTCATGGAACGATCCTCTAGGAGGTGCACTCTGTGTGCCTCTGGGTGGTACCCCGCTGTGACTCGGCTGTGGAGGATATTGTCTACTATTAGATCTACCATGTCCCCCCCTCAAAAACCTCATTTCGCCATCTCTTCCTGCTCTCTTAAAAGGCGGTTATGTTCTCCTTCTCAATTTTGATGTCACTCTCTGCAATCATAGCTCTGTCAACCAATATTGTATACGGCAGTTTCCCCAAAATCGAAATCCTCGATCTAATCTGATCTCTAAACCCACCCTTGAATTTCTCGCACTTATCATCCTCACGCTGTATCAATTCTGGATAGTAGCGAGATAAGAAAATCATCTGCCTCTCATACTTCATCGTTGTCTCTGTCGGTCCTTGAACCATGTGCTCGAACAGACGACGCTGCTCACTTCGATAGGCATACGGAAAATACTTCTCATTAAAGGCTTCCTCAAACATATCTCACGTGATATACTGAGGTCTTCCAGGTCCATCACTTCTCCAAAAATCAGGTGATCTCAATATGTCTATCAGTATCGTCTCAGTGTGCTTCCACCACGTCTCTGCATCACCTCTCATCATAAAAGCGGAAAATCTAACCTTCTCATGATCGGTCAAATCCAACACGCTGAATATGTGCTCAATATCATCCTTCCATTTTTCTGCAACTAAAGGATCAGCTGTGTCATGAAACTGTGGAGGCCTCAAATTAAGAAACTGATCCAACTTGCTTGTATTACCACTGCTGCTCGAAGGTACATTAGTTGTTGGCCCTCTGGTAACCATATGTGCAACTACATCAATAAATCTTCCCAATACATCTTCTAGGTGTGTGGTTGTCGGGGGAACTGAATGAGTGGCAGGGGTCACATTAGGTACAACTGCAGGAACATCGTCAGGTGTAGCTACAGGAATAGTGGTGGGGGCAGCTGTCGAAAATACTGGAGGTATAGGTCTATAACCTTCACCAATCTCAAAAATCGGCGGAACACCAGATGAAGCTACATCCGGTACAGGATCTACAGGCAGAGTCTGAGGTCTCTCAATACTAATACTCGACATCCTCACAAATCGTCGAGCTCTCCCTCTCCCACATTGAGTACCAGTACCACGGCCACGTCCAGACATTTTCCTACAAACTTATAATTATCCTGTTAATACCCTCTCTAATGCAATGTGTCTACAGAACCTATAAACCTAGGCTCTGATACCAAATCTGTCACAGACCCTTCCCTAGAGCGGGCCCAACCCTAGAAAGAGGTTCGCAGACTTCTTTACCTCGAGCATTCTATATGTCAAACCAACCAATTAAATACACACAATTATTACATCACAAATTACAAATCCATGAATTGTACACAATTTTTATGGTTTACAACACAAGTCTTAAAAATATGCAAATGATGACTCAAATGTCTAGACCAACCCGAAAATACAATTGTGGCACGTGGATCAAATCTGGTAATGCTACTGATGTGCTGGCGGACTACCTGGAATGTTTGGGAAAATGGGAGTGAGCTTTAAAAGCTCAGCAAGTAAAGCACTCATACTCTCAACATGACTTCACCAACAAAATAGGGATATATACATATATAATATAATATATGAAAATAACATATTTTATAATAACAACTCAAGTAAACATCCTACAACAATTCAAACATCCATCAAACATGGTTGCTAATCCGGGTCCAGTATAACAGTGGATTGAAACCAATGGGAAAGTCTTTCTCATACCCCCAAGGTTTCCAACCATATCAACTCGCAAAATATGTGTGAGTGGGTCAAAACCAATGGGAGAGTCTCTCTCATACCCCCCCAAGGTTTTTCACCATATAATCTCGTAAAATATCTCATCACATCTCATCTCATATCCGACCAGTATTATACAAAACCCGACAGCACAATACAACAACATGTATCATCCAATACAATCACATCTCACATCTAATCCATCAATCTCATCAATAATAATGAATTCATATTTCATGCTTCAATTAATCAAAATTTATATCTCCACAAAATATGTATAAAATATATATATATATATATAAAAATTATAATTATAAAAATATATTTATATATGGACTTTCACAACAACCATCAATCAACAAACAATTATGTTAAGGGAATCATCGTGCATTGTACTTACCTCTATCCACGCAAAAATCCTTAATATGCCTATATCATCGCTAAGAATCTGAAAAATATAAAATTTCGATTAGGTCCCTCAATTATTCCAAAATTACGATTTTACCCCTAAACTTTCTAAATTTTCATTTTAGCCCCTAAACTTTTCTAATATTTACAAATAGTCCTAAAACTCTTAAATATTACTTATTAACCCCTGAAAACCAGAATTTATAAAATTACCCTCTAAATCATGCAACTATACAATTAAGTCCAAAACTTTCAAATTCTATCATTTACACCCCCAAAACAGTAATAATCATGTACCGAGCTCCAACGACCTCCAAATCTCACAACGAAAGGACCACTGATCAGAAAACACCTCAAGGATCACGACGATGGTGGTGGTAGGGGCTGAAACACGGCGGTTATCGACGATCGGTTAAACACCGATAACTACCCTATTTTGCTCATTTCTCAACAACCGAAGGTCCGATTTGGGCAAACGAAGTGTCCAACTCGCATATCTCGACGAGGGGAATATTCTGGTCTGGGAGGTGTCGTTCACGCATGGCGACGCGTGGAGCGTGTGGCAACGACAGCAGGCGGCGCGTGTGGGCTTGGAAATGTGTTTGTATTTTGAAATATGAATTCATGATTGTTGAGATGAGATTGATGGAATGAATAGAAGATGTGTTTATATTGGATGATGTGTGTTGTTATGTTATGCTACCGAGTTTTGTATAATAGTGATCGAAGATGAGATGAGTTGAGATGATATTAGAGATTTGATATGAGCAGAGAGAGCTCATAATAGACTATGTGATGTTATGCATAATTAGTCGTGGAGCGTGTTTCAGTTCCCACTTATATATTTATGCTGGATAGTTGGTAGGAAACCTTGGGAGTTGTGTGTTATCTCATATTAGTTTCAATCCACTATTATACCGGACTCGGATTAGAAATCATTTTTTATGGATTTTAGTACTGTTGTGAGAATGGTTACTTGAGATGATATTATAGTGTATGTTATTTTTATATTACTGAGCTCTTTAAGCTCACCCCCCTCATTTTCCTAAACATCTCAGGTAGTTTGCCAGCACAATGGTACCAGTACCATGAATTGATCGACGTGCCACAGTTGCTTTTCGGGTTGGTCCAGATATTTAGGACATTATTTCCTTGTTTTTTAAAGATTTGTGCTGTAAACCTTAATTCCGGAGACTTTATTTGAATATTTGCTAAATTATAAATTAAGAAGTATTATTTGTGCATTTTTATTTGAATTGTATGTCATATAGAATGTTCGAACTAAAGAAGTCTGTGAACCCATTTCTAGGATTGGGCCCGCTTTAGGGAAGGGTTTGGGACAGATGCTTGGTTGTACAAAACCCTTATGTAATAACAAAAATGATAAACTTACTCACATTATTTCTTGCATTTATCCCAACTTCTCACCGTAGCTACAGTGAATTACTGTAGCTCACTGTGACTACAGTGAGAGAGTTGGAATAAGTGTGAGTAAAAGTGTGAGTATATCATTACTCTATGTAATAATTCATTCACTTATTTCTCTATTTCAGCCCTTTTGGAAGTAAGCATAACATTAGGATCTGACGTTGGTGCACTCGGCACCGTCCTTGAGCATTATTTTAAGGTCGATTTCAAGAACATACGGGAGTTGTGTGGGTTCCTGAAAGACACTAGCAAACTCCGTAAGTAGGTGTTGCAGATCGAAAGGCAAATCAATGATAGCCAAGCCGTCCCGCATGGCAAAAGAGATTGCAAAGACAGAACTGTGAGGCCTGATTTCTTTAGTTATAACAGCGAGGGTGGTGGGCTGAATATCACTGTCTAAGGAGCCTGTTGTTAGGGTTGGTGCTCCGAGTGCCAATCCGGATCGTATTTGTGTCCGATTCATTAATACGAGCGGTTCAATTTTCCATAATATTACTAATTCTACTGGTAGCACCCTTGTCTTTTATATACTTATTCGATCTAATCTGATTACGATTAGATCGAAACTGAATCTGGTTCAGTGATACGTGTATATTAGACAAAGACCCTAGGATTTACAGTATAGTGCGCAGTTACAACGTAGTTTGTAATTGACATTGGGAAGCGCATTATTAGTTGTATATCCTTAAATAAAGTTCCTGGTCAAGATTTGCTAACACGGGTCAGTTAGTAAAATCCGTTGAGACCAGTACATGTTGTATATCGTGACTTGGTCTGATGGTTTATCCCGGTGAACCATGAGTCTCGGGAGACTCGTATAGACATGTAGGTGTTTATTTGATAAGACACTGAACGACTCACTGAAGGTTTCCTAATAGATGGTACACCAACGTCAATAGGAACCTTCTCGAGTTGAGCGAGCATAGTGGTCCTTCGACTTGAGATACCACAGTGAGATATATGAGTTATCCTCCACACTTTGATGGCAGTCACGTCAACGATCTATCTATGATCAGACCTCCGCCTGTTCGTTGGGTGTGGACTGATGCTCATGATATCTAGTGCGTATCAAGATAGGATACGGCAGTCCTGTGTACAGGGCAGAGGCATCCTCACGTGTTTATGATCTAGTAAATCCATGGCTGCGGTATAACGTCGGAAACTAGTTCCGAGTGTTATTTAGAGATCGTAAATTGAAAGTCGATTGTATTATACCGAACGGATTTGACATTCTCATCTATATCCCAGGTATAATATGGATAGCCTGTGACAGAGGGATTATACGTATGCAATGACCTCGGCTTGCATAGTTTAGCGAGATTATCCGTGGTCATCATAATCCATGAGTGGGTGGATTATGGACACGAAATTGGATTTTGTACGGATAAACCTAAACTTAGAGAGTCCCACAATATGAAGTGTACTCGTTGAGCACTTGGGCAACTCGATACGAATAATACGAATTATTCATAATACTTCACCAGATTAAATGAGTTAATTCGGATCGTTTAATCGTTAAACGATAACACATGCATTAGGGAATTTTGTCCGCTAATAATTATTGTGTATATGTATTTGATACATAATACGATTAGATACACATTAATTATTCGTTAAACGATAACACATGCATTAGGGAAAAACGATTTTCGTAAAAGTTTCGCGAGTTTCAACTATATTTATGTTAATATTTGATATTAAATAAATTGGTTTAGGTGATATATGAATAAATTATTCATATTAGATATTGAATAATTTATTCGATATTTTAAAAAAAAATTAAAATACAATTTCTCCCAGACCCGCGCTTCCGCCGCGGCCCGACCCCAAAACCCAACAAAAAATGGTATCAGAGCGGGTCTGATGCTTCATCCATTAAATTATTCATGCTTGATATTTGATATGAATCCAATTTTAATGTTCTCACATGCTTAGAGTCTAGATATGTTTCTTTACTTTTCAGTTCTACGCTTATGGAAATGTAACGAAATTTACTGGTTAAATTGAGTTATATTTTCTGCATTGGATGTAGAGTGTGGCTTCCGTAGGAAAATCCCCGTGTTTTAATATGGCTGTAAAGTAACATGTATTGGATACATGTTTCTTGGTCCGCCTTGTCAGTACGGATGCAAATGATTTCCCGATGCTATAGTTGTATCGTGCCAAAGCTGTGCAGTTATGGTTGATGGTAGTTCATTTGCGCGCGCGGTAGAACTTATATGATAAGAGACAAATTCAAGTGAAAGTGGAAATCCTGAACGTGCCAAAGCTGTCAGGACTACACTGGTAGCTTGAGTTTGTCATTGACAAGTGTAGCCTAGATACGCCTCCCTGTGAACGTGCCAAAGCTGTCACAGCAAGAAACGGTCAGGACCGAAATCAGGAGTCACTAGTGAGTGATTGACAAGGAGTTATCTACCTAATGAATATACGTAGGCGAGAACGTGCCAAAGCTGTGAGTCGAAATATATTCATGGGATTTTACTCTCACTATGGAATTCGATTTAATTATTGAATTCCCGTTGTCCGTTGGGGATTATGGTATTACGTAAAGTAGTGGAGACATTGCTGAGTTTAAAAATCCATAACTTAAGCAGTGCGTAATTTTATGAAATTTACTGCTTTCGTTTTCTTTTATTCTATATTGTTTATAGATTTATACTTATAATCCACTGCATTTATATTTCTTGAATATATATTTTCTGACTTTACTTATGGTTGCGTAGTTCTAGAATAGGTTCTAGAAAGACCGTAGACTTAGATATTGTTAGATTAGTTTAAACCATCGGGAACTGTTGTTTTAATTTTTCCTTGAAAATCAAGATGGTTTGTGACTTATTTACCAAGTCACGATTAGGTAATCTAAATAGATATCTGGTTTAGGATATTAGTCTAGTTAGAATTATTTCTGATGCAGTAAGAATTGACATGAATCAGTTCATGTCTCGAGATTCTTGACTGACATTAAGAAAACCCTTTTAGTATTTGTTTATCTTATAATGACGTTTCTTAGCTTTGATGACTTTAGAAGTCACGTGTATGACATAATTTGCTAATCAATTATTTGCAATTGTTGTGATTAATTGAACGTAAATTATAAAGCTTAAGAAATGAGATATGTATAGTTGTATATAGAGAATATCGATTCTCGCAATACGACAACTGTAGGTATTGGATACCGGATCTCCCGTCTAGTTAATTAAAATAATGTTTAATAACTGTTTTGATATTTGATATCAGAACTTATGACTATTGGATGGTTACTTGTTCAGTATAAACAGTTGTTACATATTTTAAATATGACTAGTAGTGTCATTGATTAAAGATAAACTTTAAGAAAAATATTCGGTAAAGTAAATAACTTAGAACTGTGCTTTATGAGATTTTATCATAAAAGCATTGGATGCTTGTTCCGTATGATAAATGATAGTTTGATATGAGTTCACACCACATATCCTAAACCATTTAATGAATATTGTATTCAGGTCATGATTAAATCTCATTTAACTGATGATTGTCATTGGACCACAGATTTATTAGACTAATACATTGGATGTGTATAGTTTAATGAATTAAAAAATTGCCTTAGATAGTTTTCTTTACCCCGTAACTGAGTTAATGAATTGTCATGACTTAGTTACGTGTTTCTAATAGAAAACATGTTTAATGTCTTGAATTGTTCAAGAACTGTCAGTATGTTTCTAATGAAACGCGAATAGAATATTTTGAATGGTTCAAACATATTCTATTTCAAGTGTTGAAAATTATAAAATTCATTGCGCGTCTTTGAATTGTTCGAAGATGTTTGATTTGACCAAACACAAGAATTTAAGGCAATTAAGTTCTAAAGTTATTTAATGAATATGATTCTTACTCAATATAAACTTCCGCAATTCCATTTTGATGGAATTGGTAAGTGGGAGTTATTGAATCTTATATAATTTGATTCGTTGATATTGAGTGTTACCGAATTAGTTTTCAATACTCTTAGGGTTATGCTCTAGAAACACTAATTCATCTATTTAATTAAGGTTCCATTTGTTTCTACAAATACATATATGATATGTATAGTAGAAAATTCGAATCTTGAAAAGTTTGAGATTTGAAACTTTCTTTTGTATAATTGTTGTATAATTGAAAATGCTTATACCTCGGAGGTACGAGTGATAAGTTTATCATTTATTCTATTTAATAGAATATTGTATTCTATTTGATAGAATATCTTTTCTACGATCCCGGGTAATAAAATTATTTTATTACTTAGTGGTCGACATTGGATGTTGACGATTGTAGAAAAGACTTGACTTAGTGAAGTCAAATGAGAGAATGATAAACTGTAATGGAACTACGTAATTAATAAGATGAAAAGACCCTTAGACGACTTCCGTATAAGTACAATAGGATGTCAGAATCATTTATAAAGTATTTGATACTTAATGGTTATGATGTTTTCTTATCGAAGAAAATTATCCTATAACTTATAGTGGGAGCGATATTTGATATCAATTCCGGAATGTAGTATTGAACCATAAATTAAGGTTGTTCATAGCTTACTACGATCAAGTTTAGAACTTGATTGGGCTTTCGTCATGAATTGTTCATGAGATGTGCAAATTGTTTACGCAGCGAAGGCGAAGTGAGCTTGTAAAGGTTTGACCTTTATAGTATGACAGTGAGAAAGGTTATGCTCAGTAATCTATTGTAGATTCTGAGAAAACTTGTCTCTTGTCGCACTGTTTGGACAATTAAGGATAGGTTGGTTAATGTCGATATTAAACTGTATTTTGGCTAAAGAATGTAAAGTAGCGTTCTTGAGTGATTTCTTCGAATGAGATATCCGTTGTGATTTCTTTGTTTGAAGAGTTCATTCTAGAATGGCCCTAGAGTTTGTATTCTGCTAAGATCACAGTTTGATATACTAGCTTATAGAGCCTATTGTAGACTCAGATAATCGTTCCAGAAATTCGTGCTCTCTGTTTTTGATATTAGTCAGATTGTCTGGTTTTATCGAAGTATAGAGAATACGTATTTGTCAGTAGGGTCAGTGGGAGCATACGAATTTATTTCTAGTATTATATATATCCATAAGTCTTCTTTTCTCTGTGGAAGCAGTGGGAGTAGTCTCTATTATATTAGATATAAAGTTTTATATAAGATATAAAACTAAGAGACTTGTGAGATACTCTCATTAATCGCATATTAGATATGATCTAATAAAGAACACAGTAAGACTATCTGTATGACAGTTAGTACAACTGTTTGACAGTTCACGTGTCTTTTATATAAATAGTTTTCATCTTTCGTAAAGGATCATTCCTTTTTCGAAAGATAAATTGATTGGAATGTCTAGTCAATCTTATGCATCATAAGATGATGATGTAATGAGTACTATATTATGTGCGATTAAAGATATCAATTTAATCGTAATTTTTACGAGTTATTTTGAAATGTTGTAGACCATAAGATGTGTCTTGAAACATGTTCTTTGTGATCTTTGAGATATTAAGAACAAGTTTCTCATTCATGGAGAATTTAGTCAGCAACCATAATGTCAGATTAGTTTTGATTCTAATTATGACATTAGATGGTCTATGTCATATAAAGTCAGAAAGAGCAGCAGAGGAGTGTCACTGTTGGTTCTACTGAATTAGTGGAATCAGTTGCAACTTATGAAGTATTGACTTATGAAGTTGCAAAGTGACCTCAATGATTAGAAGTGTTGATATTAGTTTTGTGCTTGCGGTTGTCTGCAAAGTATTTGGATTTGATCTCTAAATACATAGACAACTCAGTAGCTATAGCACAATACTGATATAGCATCTGAGTCATATTGATGTGGAATTTGGATTCTACAAAATATGAATGATGCTGGCTTAGGAAAACGGTTGGGTTTGTTTGACATACTCGATTTGTTAAAGCAGGCTTACTTGTTCTTGCCTACCTCATGAGTGTTGGTGAGCTCTTGAGGACCATGAGTATACGATACACATTGAGATGAGTATAAGAAACCATGGATTGGCACTAGAGCAAGTGGGAGAAATTGTTAGGGTTGGTGCTCCGAGTGCCAATCCGGATCGTATTTGTGTCCGATTCATTAATACGAGCGGTTCAATTTTCCATAATATTACTAATTCTACTGGTAGCACCCTTGTCTTTTATATACTTATTCGAACTAATCTTATTACGATTAGATCGAAACTGAATCTGGTTCAGTGATACGTGTATATTAGACAAAGACCCTAGGATTTACAGTATAGTGCGCAGTTACAACATAGTTTGTAATTGACATTGGGAAGCGCACTATTAGTTGTATATCCTTAAATAAAGTTCCTGGTCAAGATTTGCTAACACGGGTCAGTTAGTAAAATCCGTTAAGACCAGTACATGTCGTATATCGTGACTTGGTCTGATGGTTTATCCGGTGAACCATGAGTCTCCAGAGACTCGTATAGACATGTAGGTGTTTATTTGATAAGACACTGAACGACTCACTGAAGGTTTCCTAATAGATGGTACACCAACGTCAATAGGAACCTTCTCGAGTTGAGCGAGCATAGTGGTCCTTCGACTTGAGATACCACAGTGAGATATATGAGTTATCCTCCACACTTTGATGGCAGTCACGTCAACGATCTATCCATGATCAGACCTCTGCTTGTTCGTTGGGTGTGGACTGATGCTCATGATATCTAGTGCGTATCAAGATAGGATATGTCAGTCCTGTGTACAGGGCATAGGCATCCTCACGTGTTTATGATCTAGTAAATCCATGGCGTGGTGGTATAACGTCGGAACTAGTTCCGAGTGTTATTTAGAGATCGTAAATTGAAAGTCGACTGTATTATACCGAACGGATTTGACGTTCTCATCTATATCCCAGGTATAATACGGATAGCCTGTGGCGGAGGGATTATACGTATGCAGTGACCTCGGCTTGCATAGTTTAGCGAGATTATCCGTGGTCGTCATAAACCATGAGTGGGTGGATTATGGACACGAGATTGGATTTCGTGAAGGATAAACCTAAACTTAGAGAGTCCCACAATATGAAGTGTACTCGTTGAGCACTTGGGCAACTCGATACGAATAATACGAATTATTCATAATACTTCACCGGATTAAATGAGTTAATTCGGATCGTTTAATCGTTAAACGATAACACATGCATTAAGGAATTTTGTCCGCTAATAATTATTGTGTATTTGTATTTGATACATAATACGATTAGATACACATTAATTATTCGTCAAATGAGATTTTGACACATGTCATAAATATATGTATTTATTATTTATTGTAAATAAAATACATATTGATGAGTGGTATTTATATCACTATTTCCCACTCATTTAATCTAATATTTTGTATAGTTTCTTGAGTTTTGTGAATGTTCTGATGTGTTTTGTGTTATTTTGTAGATAAATAAAGTTTCAGGACATTCTAGAGGTGATTTGGAGTAAAACAGTGAAAATTGGTGAAAAAATGGCATTTTGGTAATTTCAGCGTCGCGCCGCCCAGACCTTCCGCGTCGCGACGCCCAGCGTGAGCCGAATCTGCTAACGTGCGCCTGGTCAACTGATCAGGATTTGAGAAGTTTGACTTTGCTAAAATGCGCCGTGCCACGTGTCACCATCACAACGAATCTGCTAACGTGCGCTGTGCCACGTGTCAACATCATATGCTGCCGACACTTTGACTTGACACGTGTCTCCTTGTCATCAGCCATGTCAGCGGTCAACGAGTCAACATGCCATGTGTCATGCCATGTCATCAGCCACGTCACAAGGTCAACCAAGTCAACTTGACACCTCAGCATCAGCCAATCACCGCGTGACACGTGTCGCCACGTGTCGCAATCCTATTGTGCCGACAATTGCAACACACGCCAGCGCCACGTCATCGCCACGTCAGCGCCACGTCATCGCCACATCAGCATGACGTCATCAATGACGTCATCACAATAATTGAGTCTTAGCCGCCTTGACACGTGTCGCTTCAACAGTCAGCCGCCTTGCTACGTGTCGCCTTCTCATTGTGCCACGTCGACAAATCCAGCGTCGCGACGCTGTGGTCCTTGGCGTCGCGACGCCCGAACAGTGAAAATTCTGCCTATAAATTCAGCGCGAAATTTCAGATTTTAATACACCTCTCTCTCTCTTGATTTCTCTCTCTAGAGAGAGTTTCTCTCTCTAGAATTTTTATTTTTATTTTTAGTTTTTTTTAATTTATTTATTTGTAATTTATTTTAATTACCATTTGTAATAATAGTAATTTAATTTTTACTTTTTACTTTTTACAGTTTTTACTATTCATGAGAAAGTAATTTCCCAGCTAGGGTGAAAGGTAATTCTTTTACTGTTACTATTTAGATTAATCTCCCTTAAAAAATATATATTACACTTTAAAATACTGATTAATAAAGGATACCGCTATATTGGTCGGTTGGTATATTTATTTTCTGTTGGTTTGAACCTGATTAATCAAGGATACCGCCAGATTGGTCGGTTGATAAATTTATTTTGGTACCGCCTTTATGGCTGGATTATGGACAAATATTACCGCCTATATGGCTGGTTGGACTTAATTGGACTTAATCAGGATACCGCCAGATTGGTCGGTTGGTTAAATAATATCACAAGTTTATATATTATTTTATGGGAGATATCTAATTAGTAGTAGTAAAAGTAATTCCTTTTACCTTAGCATTTTATTTTATTGCAATTTACTTTTCAGTATTTACTTTTCAGCATTTTTACTTTATGTCTTTTATTTTTCAGTTATTAGTCCTAATTATGTGTCATAACTAAATAGTTATCTGGGGTTGTAATGAATTTCAATATCACCGGTTTATAAGGGTTAGATTATGTTTGGGTAATATAATGATTTATTTATTGAGTCTTAATCTTAATGCTTTTTATTAACCGATCACTAATAAAATTGATTAGGTAAACTTAAAATGAACTAGACATAGAGATTTTAAGTTTAAAACCTTAGACTCAATAGCCCACGATCTTCCTTGAGGATAGATAACCCTTTAATAGATTTCCTTACAGGATAGGAATATACCTGTCGGGCGAGGGTAGCCATAATTGGAACTTAATCTTAATGAATCCAGATAATGTGGTTGACATAGGAATATGGTTCAATTGGGTTATACTGGGTATTTGTGTCTGACCATCGACAGATGCTTTCGCATAATTTCGTGTCCCAGGTTAATAAATCATTGTATTTCCTAACTATATAATAATCACTTCATCTTTATAATGATATTGGAATAAATCACAACCCTAGATCTTTGTGTCGTTTGTTATTTTCCTTAGTATTTTCTTTTGTCTTTTTATTTATTTATTTATTTTGCAAAGCCACATTCAACCAAACAAACAAACAATCTCTCTCATCTTCATTTAATTAGATATTTGTAAATAAATAGATTCAACAATTAATAACAACAGTAGGAATTAAGTCCTCGTGGGATCGATATTTTTATACTACTTGAACGATACGTGCGCTTGCGTTATACGTGTGTGTTTACGCCGGTAAAGTTTTTGGCGCCGTTGCCGGGGACTTATATTTCTTGAGTTGTTAATTTTGAAGCTATCTAATTTACTTGTATCTAATTTTCTTTATTTTTATCTGTAATTTTTATTTCTTTCTTTTGATTTCAGGTGACTTAAAAATGGAACAATACTGGGAGATTGAAAGATTACATATTTTACAAGAAGATACACCCCACATCTGGGAGCAACAGTCCGGTTTTCTGAGGCCTGTTGTCGAGCCCAATGATTATCACCGGATGCCAGAACAAGCAATGCTACATTTGTTCATCAGAATGAAATGGGGAGATGTGTGATTTGTGATAGTAACCACCCGAGCGATCAATGATATATATCGATCAGAATGGGAGAATTTCTGGAGACAATCATGCTATGAAGAACCATCACATTTCACAGAACCACATTTTTCATCTTATCCACCATCTTCATTCGATCCTTATCAACAACCAGAACCATCAGATGAAGATCAATTAATTCACATGTTCAAAGAACAAGAAGCTCGATTTGATGCACAAATTCAGAGTAACGCAGAATCCATACAGAGAATGACAGATCAGATCAGACAATTAACAGAAAACCAGAACATCATACCTCAAGAACCATTTTCTGATGACACTAATGAAGCCTTTGAGTACCAATCATTTCATAATGACACCTTAACAGAGGAGGAGGCTGAGCAGTATCAACAACCAGAGGTATCAGTTCAGGAATCCGAACCGACAAAGTCTCGATTTGATTTCTATTATTCAGATTCTGACGAAGATGAAGCTGAAATATTTGTTCCAACTGCATCAAAAATTGAGGATGGAATTCTGTATCCTTAAAATGAAGATCTTGGAGATTCCATTGCACAAATGTTTGATGAAGATCTACCCGAGCTAATCATTTCAACCAGATCAGAGGATGAAGACCTAAAATCTAACATTTCTTTTCAGGTTGACAATTTTGAAACATGTATTTCACAGATGACAGATGAAGAGCTTAATGCAGAAATTTTCAAATACATCTGTGAAGAAAAGGTGGAGCAAGAAGCAGAGCAAATAGAAGAGCAAATATCTGACTTTATTAAAGATCCAGAGCATTCAGGAAAAACATCGCTGTTTTGGGGAGTACTGATCAAAGAAACCACCCAGAATCTTGACAGAATGGAATTTCCATTCCAAGTCAAGCACCATACGAGACCTCCTGATTTTCTTTCTTTCTTTGCAGGAATCACTGGAGCAACAAAGATTAAAAAGGTGGCACGAGCACTGATTGAGACAAAATTCTTTTTGCCACTTTACCGTTGGAAGAGACCCTTCAAAAGCAACGCTCACGGGATTGTCTTTGATAGGACATCCAAAACGACACTGAAACCTCCTTAACAGATGAATTTCAGTCACGTCTGGCTGAAGACGAAAAATTTAGCGCTAGCAGGGAGGCAACCCATGCAATTTGTTGTAATTTATTTTAATTATTTATTTATTTTTGTGTGTGAACTTTTTAATTGTGTGTAGTTTTGCAGGAAAAAATTAAAATGGAATTTATCAGGACAAAGCAAGCCAGTGCAAGCGGGATTTTCACAAAAAAAAATTTGACAAAATCACGAAGATACAAAGTCAATCCAGAAAAGACGGCCGAGTAAGAAGTCTACTTTTGGGACGCGTCCCTATGGATTCATCTGTCGCAAGACATGGTTTTGCCAAAAAAAAAAAAAAAAAATCCCTAAAAATTACCGAGCGTCGCGACGCACGACAATTTCAGCGTCGCGACACTGGTTTGTTTACAAGCCTAAAACAGCAGCCAGCCACCACGCACAGATCACTCCTCCTTCTTCACAGATCTCACCATTTTCTCTCAACCCAGCAGCCAATTCCATCCACAACCGAAACCAAATCATCACCACCAACCACCAACCATCACCTCAAAACCGAGAGCCACCACCCACCACGCACGATCCAGCCAGCCAAGACCCACCATATCGAGAGCCATTGTCGAGATCTACCAGAAACCAGAGACCCATCAGCCACCATCAAACCGAGATCCAAACTGACCACAACCGCAACAAGAACAAACCACCGCGAGCCACCAAACACTTCCTTCGCCGAGCCTTCACCGAGCCTTCTCCAGCCAAGACGCACCACGCACAAAACCGAGAACCTCCACAGCAACCCCCATCGTAAACCTCCATTGTTGACCATCACCTTCGCCACAAGCCGAAACCACCCAGATCTCACCATTTTCTCTCAAATCTCCACCACCACCGAAACCGCAAGAGTCTTCACCAACCAAAATCCAGCCACCACAAGCCGAGATCCACACCGTGAGCAACCATCGCGAACCACCCCTGCCGTGACTCAACCGCGAGCCAACGAACCAAATCGGCCTTCCATCGACCAAACCAGAAGCCATCACCTGCGACCAAACCGAGACTGCAACCATTTCGCCTGAACCGCACCACCACAGCCGAGACACCCAAACCGAGAACCAAGAGAAGCCGTGACCATCACTGCCGTCCAACAACCAACACACCAGAAACCGTGAACCACCATCACAGCTACCGAATCTTCACTGCCGAGAGTACCACTGCCAAAATCAGAATTTGAAAATACGGTAATGATTTGATAAAAAATTGATTTGGTAATTGGGTAAATTGAAAAATTGAATTGTGAATTGGTTGAATGGGAATTTTGAATTACGAAGGGTTGGATTGTGGATTAATTGATTCGTAGTTGTGGGAGCGAAGAATTGAATTGGAGTGTTTGTGGCATTTGATAGATTTAGGTTGTGTTGGATAATCAAAAATTCAGGGGAGACTCTGTCGGATTTTTCTGAAAAATACCAAAGTTGGGATTTGATTGGTGATAATTTTTCTAGGATGAATTTGGGGAAATTTTGAGTTTTTAGAGGTGACTCTGTCGAAATTTTCACTAAAAAAATTGATCAATTATCGATCGGGGTAAAAAACGTAAAATTGGACATAAATTTTTCCTTATGGTAATTTTTCCTGTAAAATTTCAGCTGACCATGTATTATCTTCTAATCTCTTTTGTGTATACATAGTGTGAACTTTTTAATTTTGTATGTTATTTTTGTAGGGAAAAGCACAAGCAAAGCATTTTAAGACAGAAAGAATTATGTTTGGCAATCAAAGATGAGAAACAATTCATTAGCGATGGCTGAATAAGGAATGAAATCTTAAGATACATCTAATGAATTTATACTACGCGAGTGGCGTATTGCATACACAATTCCGTTGCCTTAATTATTGCTTTGATTCGCTTTTCTTTTGGAATTATCTTTATTTTCGTAGACAGGATCCAGACTTTTTGACCTTTCACGATCCATTTTGTTGTTTAGCTAACAAGCGTCCTCTGGAAGATACTTGTACTATTTTTACTCACCCCTTTCAGGTACTATAAATTCAGCCCGTCAGTGCACTTTTGAAGGCATCCATAGTTGAGAAAGTAATAATAAAAAAAAAAATGGAAGCCACTTCAAGAAGACGAGTTGAAAACATCTGTGTGTTTTTTGCGGTAGTACTGTTGGAACTAAACCACAATACATAGAAGCAGCACAGGAATTGGGTCGAGTCTTAGCAGCAAGGAATATACACTTAATATATGGCGGAGGAAATCTCGGACTTATGGGAATCGTTTCAAAGGCCGTACAGGAAGGAGGCAGTCACGTTTTGGGAATCGTACCAAAACCCTTGGCAGAGGCAAATCTTATTGGATCATCAAACGGAGAGGAACTGATCGTACCAGGTATGTCTGAACGACTGGTAGAAATGATTAACCGTTCTGATGCTTTTATTGCTTTGCCAGGTGGCTTGGGCACATTGGAGGAAATTTTTATTGTACTATCTGGGCGAACCTAAACATACACCAGAAACCAATTGGGCTGTACAACGTTGATGGATTTTATGATTTTCTTTGTGTGTTTCTTGATGATGCTCGAAGAAATGGGTTCGTTTCAAACCCTTTAAAAGAACTCCTCTTCACTGCCAGAACTGCTCCAGATCTAATTGACCAACTCATAGCCTATGAACCGAAAGTTGACCCTATCATTTCAAAGATAAATTGGTCCGAGGACGATCGTGGTAAGAGACGTCGAATTAATCTGGATCTTAACCTGTAATATTCCTGTAGAATTTCAGCTCATCAGGTATTATTTTCTAAACTCTTCTTCAACTGTTTAAGACATTGGGGACAATGTCTCATTTAGGTTTGGGGGTGAGGTATAGTTAATAGTACTTGTTGTATTATTATTTTTATTTTTTTAGTCCTAAATTTTTCGAAAAATACAAAAAAAATTGAAAAATGTTCAAAAATTACAAAAATATTTTGCATTTTTGTGTTTTTATTTTAACTAAAAAGGTGAATTGGTAAGAAATAGCCGAGTAAGGAGTTTCCACTCTTGAGACGTATTTCAAACCATTTATTCCGAAATAAGTTAATTTTTGTTTATTTCATTTTGAATTATTTAATTTGTGAATTCTCCATAATACTGACTAAAATGAATCTTCATATGTTCAGTTGACAGGTATTATGAACTTACATGGAAACATACGGACATGAGCTAAAATTGAAAAGTTTTGTAAATTCCGTGCTCTAGTTTAATTGGAGGAAGCATATATAATAGTTATGGAATAAAAAAAAAATAAAATAAATAAAGTATCTAAGATCCGGGTTATTAAGTCTGTAAGGGTGTTTTAACACCTAGTGCCCTAAAACCAACTGGTTTGGGAGTCATTGGCCCAAAGCTCGCTGCATGGATCAAAGATACTGCAAAAATATATTCATATCTGAAGTCTGAGTAATTAAGTTCGTAGGGGTGTCTTAACACCTGGTGCCCTAAAGCCAACTGGTTTGGGAGTCACCAACCCAAAACTCGCTACATAGACGGAAGGTATTGTATATAAATAAAAAGTCAAAATTCAGAAAAAGCAAAGAAAAAATCAGAAAAATCAGAAAAATTATTCCATTGCTACAAAAAGGTGTGAGATCTGATAGAACTTTAGGACAAAAATATTACTCTCTTATCAACTGCACTTATGACTATTGTGGGCAAAAATGAGTTGATTAATATTTTGTTGGCTGTGTATATGGAGAACGGTAAAAATAATCGGAGAATTTACTTATTTAGTAATTTAGAAAGAAACAAAACAATTAGTAACTTGTAGTAGAAGTTTCACCTGATTAGTTACTATCTTCTTTATTCTCTTTTCGCTTGTCTTTTTGCTTTTGTGTGCATTAGTTTTAATACCTTTTTACTTTTGTAAAATGTTTGTGTGGGTATCATTGCTGTAAACCCTCACGAGACTACAACTCGTCCACTAGGGACACCTAGGGGTTTAAAGGCTTGTTGCATATGCTAAATGCAACCGTGATCCCTACGAAAATGGCTTAGTTAAATTTTATTCTGTTATTTTATTCTGTATTTTGCTCGAGGACTAGCAAAATGTTAGGTTTGGGGGTGTGATGAGTGGTATTTATATCACTATTTCCCACTCATTTAATCTAATATTTTGTATAGTTTCTTGAGTTTTGTGAATGTTCTGATGTGTTTTGTGTTATTTTGTAGATAAATAAAGTTTCAGGACATTCTGGAGGTGATTTGGAGTAAAACAGTGAAAATTGGTGAAAAAAGGGCATTTTGGTAATTTCCAGCGTCGCGCCGCCCAGACCTTCCGCGTCGCGACGCCCAGCGTGAGCCGAATCTGCTAACGTGCGCCTGGTCAACTGATCAGGATTTGAGAAGTTTGACTTTGCTAAAATGCGTCGTGCCACGTGTCACCATCACAACGAATCTGCTAACGTGCGCTGTGCCACGTGTCAACATCATATGCTGCCGACACTTTGACTTGACACGTGTCTCCTTGTCATCAGCCATGTCAGCGGTCAACGAGTCAACATGCCATGTGTCATGCCATGTCATCAGCCACGTCACAAGGTCAACCAAGTCAACTTGACACCTCAGCATCAGCCATCACCGCGTGACACGTGTCGCCACGTGTCGCAATCCTATTGTGCCGACAATTGCAACACACGCCAGCGCCACGTCATCGCCACGTCAGCGCCACGTCATCGCCACATCAGCATGACGTCATCAATGACGTCATCACAATAATTGAGTCTTGCCGCCTTGACACGTGTCGCTTCAACAGTCAGCCGCCTTGCTACGTGTCGCCTTCTCATTGTGCCACGTCGACAAATCCAGCGTCGCGACGCTGTGGTCCTTGGCGTCGCGACGCCCGAACAGTGAAATTTCTGCCTATAAATTCAGCGCGAAATTTCAGATTTTAATACACCTCTCTTCTCTTGATTTCTCTCTCTAGAGAGAGTTCTCTCTCTAGAATTTTTTTTTTATTTTTAGTTTTTTTTAATTTATTTATTTGTAATTTATTTTAATTACCATTTGTTAATAAGTAATTTAATTTTTACTTTTTACTTTTTACAGTTTTTACTATTCATGAGAAAGTAATTTCCCAGCTAGGGTGAAAGGTAATTCTTTTACTGTTACTATTTAGATTAATCTCCCTTAAAAATAATATATTTACACTTTAAAATACTGATTAATAAAGGATACCGCTATATTGGTCGGTTGGTATATTTATTTTCTGTTGGTTTGAACCTGATTAATCAAGGATACCGCCAGATTGGTCGGTTGATAAATTTATTTTGGTTACCGCTTTATGGCTGGATTATGGACAAATATTACCGCCTATATGGCTGGTTGGACTTAATTGGACTTAATCAGGATACCGCAGATTGGTCGGTTGGTTAAATAATATCACAAGTTTATATATTATTTTATGGGAGATATCTAAATTAGTAGTAGTAAAAGTAATTCCTTTTACCTTAGCATTTTATTTTATTGCAATTTACTTTTCAGTATTTACTTTTCAGCATTTTTACTTTATGTCTTTTATTTTTCAGTTATTAGTCCTAATTATGTGTCATAACTAAATAGTTATCTGGGGTTGAATGAATTTCAATATCACCGGTTTATAAGGGTTAGATTATAGTTTGGGTAATATAATGATTTATTTATTGAGTCTTAATCTTAATGCTTTTTATTAACCGATCACTAATAAAATTGATTAGGTAAACTTAAAATGAACTCTAGACATAGAGATTTTAAGTTTAAAACCTTAGACTCAATAGCCCACGATCTTCCTTGAGGATAGATAACCCTTTAATAGATTTCCTTACAGGATAGGAATATACCTCGGGCGCGGGTGGGCAGGGTAGCCATTGGAACTTAATCTTAATGAATCCAGATAATGTGTTTGACATAGGAATATGGTTCAATGGGTTATACTGGGTATTTGTGTCTGACCATCGACAGATGCTTTCGCATAATTTCGTGTCCCAGGGTAATAAATCATTGTATTTCCTAACTATATAATAATCACTTCATCTTTTCTAAATGATATTGGAATAAATCACAACCCTAGATCTTTGTGTCGTTTGTTATTTTCCTTAGTATTTTCTTTTGTCTTTTTATTTATTTATTATTTTGCAAAGCCACATTCAACCAAACAAACAAACAATCTCTCTCATCTTCATTTAATTAGATATTTGTAAATAAATAGATTCAACAATTAATAACAACAGTAGGAATTAAGTCCTCGTGGGATCGATATTTTTATACTACTTGAACGATACGTGCGCTTGCGTTATACGTGTGTGTTTACGCCGGTTGGATTTTGAGCCAACTGGGTGACGGTTGTGAAAACAGTGATTATGTCACCGTTTGGGCAGCCCATGAACTGCCCCGACACTATTGGAGCTGACCTGGGCAGTTTCCATAAGTGTCGGGTAGTCGGTTCAGTCAAAAACGCGTTTTAGGCAATTTTGCGGAAAAACGGTTTTCGTAAAAGTTTCGCGAGTTTCAACTATATTTATGTTAATATTTGATATTAAATAAATTGGTTTAGGTGATATATGAATAAATTATTCATATTAGATATTGAATAATTTATTCGATATTTTTAAAAAAAAATTAAAATACAATTTCGCCCGGACCCGCGCTTCCGCCGCGCCCCGACCCCAAAACCCAACACCTGTAAATGTCGCAACTGATCATATCCTAGTGAAAGGCCATTTTCATTTTTTTTCCAATCGCACACAACTGAACCCAAAAGCTCCAACCATTGGGCACCCAAAACAAGATCACGGTCGTGTAATGGTAAAGAGTAAAGAGTGAGTGAAAATGAGATACCTTGAATGGGGACCTGTACCGTTTTGAAACGCCCGGTACAGTGCAAGGAGTTCCCATTTGCAATCTTAACTGGAAAGGATGCGGTGGGAAGATGTAACATAGATTCCACTTTGTCGTTGGTAAAATTATGTGTGGAACCGCTATTAATCAGCATGACAACCTCCCGATCTCTAATAGTGGCCAACACCCGCATGGTACGGGGTAAGGTGCATCCCGACTATGCATGGAGTGATATTTTTTTCGGCTGATCGGTAACCTCTAAAGGTTCACTAGCAGGTAGAAAATCCAAACCGTCCTCCTCAGTGACAGTCTTCGTTGATACTCGGCCATCTAAAATCATGATCTTTGCTCTTTGGCATTTATGTTCCATGATAAAACGCTCATTTACAATTGAAACACAAGCCTTGAGCTCGTCGTCGCCGCATCTCATCCCATGATAACCTCTTGAAGGGTTGGGGTGGAACTGATCGGGCTACAGCGACTGGAAGGAGTGTGGAGGCATGGAAATTGTTGTTACTTGATAAGTTGTTCATCCTTAATTCTGGCCAGGAGAATTGCATCTTTGAGTGTACGTGGCCTGAACAAGCGTATATCCTCAGCAATCTCAGGTTTCAAGCCACCCATAAATGACCCAACCAATGCCTTATGTGACCACCCCTCAACCCAATTTCTAAGCTTTCCGAACTCTTGTTGATATTCACGGAGAGTGCCCTGCTGTCTGATCTTGGAAAGTGTTTCGTCGAAATCTACACCATCTCTTGGACCAAACCGACCCCATAACTCATCCTAATCTTATTGATTCGGCTAAATGATAAAATACAAATATATAGATAACTTCAACTCTTGATATTTATCGCTTTCGCTTGATCCATATTATTCACGCTTGCCAACTTTCCAAGAGTCTACGTACTCTACATGTCACCCAGCTATCCAGCACCTGCCCTCAACTCATATACTTGGGGTTGGGGTGAGGCTTACGTGTTCTTCGTGGTGCCCTCAACTCACGAAGTATTATTATTGAACTACAAGTTATTTCAAACTGCTTATTTCTCAACTACAATTTAAAAAAAAAAAAAAGAAGAAGAAGAAGTTAAGGTTGTAACTGGTAAAGATCATTAAAAAAAAAAAAAAGTTATAATTATAGGGATATATGTGTCATTCTCCCAAATCTAAATTTATAATGTTCTCACAAAAGACAACTTTAGATACAATAATTAGCAAGAAGTTAAATTCCAAAATGTTAATGCTTAAATTACTTTCATAAAAGTAATAAAATGTATCTTTCAACTTAATTTGAATTATTCATTCATTACATTCAAAATTGCGGCTCTATCTTTTTTTTAAAATATATACCAAGCGACTTAGCAAATGCTTTGCTAGATGATGATCCCAATAGAATTTTTTAAAGTGGTACAAGTAATAATTAGATCTTGCATTTTAATACTGTTATCATCTAAACATGTTTACTGTAAAATTTTAATAGGATCTAATACAATCTAATGCATTAATACTGTTCTGATCGAACTGAATTCATCTCTTCCAATTTAATATTGTTTTCATCTAAACACACTTACTAATACATTATATCTATTATAATGATCTAACGGAATTCATGTCTTCATAACTGAAAGGACAACGAAATAACATCGAATTTTTCTTGATTTAATGGACTAATAAAGTTTACACCAAAAAAACAAACAAACAAATTAACAATGAAAATAAACAAATAAAATATATAGCTAGTCTCTCTATCTTCCACATATTTTTCACAACTTCAATGTCAAATCTAGCATCTCTGGTTCATAAACCCTATTATTATAATTATTATTATTATTACCATAATCTCTTTCAATATCCGGGATTTTTTTCTGCAACTGATCAATAAACGGCTTAGTGAAGTCGCTGCAGCTAGAACGTTGCTGAACTAACGCCTGTTGCCCAAAAACATCACGCGTCAACAACTGTGGCCCGAACACAATGTTTTTCTTCGTTAACAGCGAAAGGTTCGCTGCTGGTGGGACTGTGACTGGCCGCTGATTGATCAAAAAGCTTCTTCGTGAAGGGTCGGTGACAAGAAAAGGGTTTGGCGGCGGAAGCGGTGGCAGTGGCAGTGGCGTCGTCTGTGAAGTAAAATTGTTATGGAAATAATTAGGGTTTGTAAGCTGATTGTTATTGAGTTCATTATAATTAACCATATGAGTTTCAATATGTTTAATGAGGGACTGTGTGTTGAAAAACACTTTGTTACATATTCGGCAAGCGATTTGTGTTATTGGAGGGAAAAGGGTTTTACGTGATGCATGATTTTTATTATCGAGTTCATGCACGTTGTTGTTGCCGCCTTGCCTCATGTTCCAACCAAAACCAGCCATGGCTACTGAGAAAGTTTGCTCAGATATTGAAACTGAAGATGAAAGATTTTGCTTTGCAAAGAAAGCAAAAGAGATTATTTAATTTGCATGAATATGACTTGGATTGATTGGGAATTTATAGGCAAATTTTTGTGGTTATAGTTGTAATATGATCCGTTGGCATAGAGAGCATTAATTGTTGCTGCCAATAATGGAGAAAATGATTTTAAAATAAAAAAAATAAAAACTCTATTGTTGTCGCAATATATCATTTACCTCCTTATGTTTTTAAAACTCATCAAAACTCCTTATGTTTTCAATAAATTAGTTAATCAATTGGAGATTTATCACACCACGAATAAAATAACAAAAGACACGAAAATGAAGGTTAATAATTTTTTTTCCAACTGCATGGGTTTTTTTTTCCTGATGGATTTTGAATTATGACAGAGAAAATTATTAATTAATTTATTGAAAATCACTTATAATAATCAATATCTCTCTAGGAGATTTTTTCTTAACAAAATGTTTGGCTACTTTAATGCTAATTAATATTTGTCATTATATAAGACAAGTAAAACAGCTAATTTAGGGAAGTTAGCATATTTGGAATTTGGAAGGGATGGTTGTGTTTAATTAATTTTAAGGAATAAAATCTATGTACTGGCTAGAGAATAATGGATTGGTATCACAGACAGTAAAGCGAGTGCATATATAATGATATTTTAAATGGAAAGTAATCAATTATGCAAATTTCTTATAGAAAGAAATTCATCAGATATTATTTTCTTTAACTTATTTATATATGAAGTCATTATTCTCGATTTGTTAATTCTTTTTGGTATTCTATTTATTCTCTTTGATTATATAGGAAAATTGTTTGTAATTGTTATGAAGTTTCCATTTTATAGTTTATATTTCCTTTTTTTATTGTTCTATTAACTAATTCTACAACCGATATTTGTCTTAAATTTTCAGGAGTGGATTTGAGGAAATGACAAGTAGAATGTTAAATGAGCATTACTATAATTTCAATGTCATTAATGTTTTCATATCTGGTATCTACTCATGAGATATCTTACCATAAATGAAAATGAAGAATAATTTTAACTATGGTAACATTAATTCCTGATAAATGCAACAACTTTTAAATTGACAGCTCAATAAAGGCTCATATCTCAGCATGTATATTTTAAGTAACTATTTTTACTTTATATATATAACTCATTATATTTTGATAAATTAAAATTTTACGAGTCTATATGAAATTTTGCCAGGACTGACCAGGGCTAGAACCCATACTAGCCCTTGCTAGCTTTGCCTCTGGGTAGCTAGGGAGATAGATTCCAATAGTTTTTGGACTGAGCATATAAACTCGAGGCAAATTTTAACTCTTGAATTAATTTTTGAATACCAATATAAAACCTTATAGAGCTTACTTATATTTAAAAGTTTATATATAAGTATCATATTCATGACATGCTCGAGTTGATCCACAATATCATTCTACATGGCTAACTCAGGTACGCACTGACTTACATTATTGTAACGACCGGAGGTCTCTATTACTGTTGACTTCTTGATTGTAGTACTATTATATCACGGAACGATCGTTGTGTAAAATAATTTATGTCTGAGCATATATACACCCCTGGAATGGCTTTGAGGGATGATCGGTTAATTCCCCGGAATTCCGATATGAGTATATAATGTACCACTCCGGACAGCCCATAGTATTAATTTGTATCTTAACATTCTCGTACGAACTCCGATTCTTATGAATTTTATATGGTCGGAAATCTGAGATCGAGATCTACAACTTTCGAATTGAATATTTTTCCAAATTCGGACTAGAAATAGGTCAAAATCGTAAGTCAAAAATTCAGATGAATAGTGATTTCGGACCCAAATGGAAAAATCTCAAACTTTCTCTATTATTCTACACTTTTCTACATTATTCTTAATATCAATTGAGTCCCACTATATACAGAGGGCAACTATTCAATGTTTCAAGAATTTGGAACAAAAGAAAGAAGAGTGAGACGTGAGGGAGAAGAAGAAGAAGAAAGAAAAGAAGGAGAAGAAAGAAAGAAGAAGGAGAAGGAAAAGGGAAAAGAAGAAAGAGAGAAGAATGGTGAAGTAAGAGGTTTGACATCCATAAAACCTTAAAAGAGGAATAAAACAACAAGGAAATGAGGTAAGGGCCTTTGACCCAAAATTTTGGATTGTTGAATTTTGATGATAAAATATTAGATGGATCATAGAAGCATATTAGAAATTACTTTTAGTGGTATAACATGTGTGGGAATTGATTGAAACCCCTAAGTTTGAGTTAGTTAGCAATATGAGATTAGAGTGTTAAAATGGGTTTAAACATATGGAGTATATGAGATAGATTGGAAGTTGATTGTTGTTGAGATGATGATTTAGTTTATGTAGAATTGAGGACAATATGATGTATTGAGCATTGATTTTTGGTATGGGAATGTTAGGGTTGTGCATTTGAGTGAATTGAAGTTGAAGAAGAAAAACAGAATCCTGGGAACTGCTTCGCCTCGTGACGTTGAAGGGTTTTGCGTCGCGACGCGAAAAGTAAAATTTGGGCACGTTTCTGGTTGATACGCGTCGCGACACACCCTGACCTGCATCGCGACGCGAGTTCAAAATGTGACCGAATCAGTTTTAAGCCATCTCTATTCCATTCTAGCATGCTTGAGGCCGCCTTATGGGTCTCGTATCAGTTCATATGCATATCCTACATCGAGATATAAGAACGATAAACCTTATAGATAAAATATGTTGATACATCATTTAGCTTAGCTAAGTTCTGATATTCACTTTTACAACTTACATACTAATCAAGTTTCCAATCATAGATTATCCACAGGAACCGTAATTTCCTTCGACAATTGATCCAGTGCCAGCCAGATTCCAAAACTGTGAGTGGACACTCTTTCACTAAATTTATTTTCATTTTATTGTTTTGATAATAGACTTACTTTTACGCTTTAGGGCGTTTGTTGATTTTTCATGTCAGTAATTTCATGAAAGATTATGCTCTATGAAATGTTTGAGAAAAGAAATGTTTTCAGAATTTGATTTTATAATTTTCGGGGCATGGGGGAAAAACTCACCCCAGTATGCAACTTGATACAGTTTGGAATTGGCGGACAAAGAACATGTGCACATGTAGAGGATTTAGGGGAGGCGATACGTAACGCCCTCAGATCCTAGTTCAGGGCTAGGGGGACGGTGATACGTATCGCCCCTAGACCTTAGTTTCATAACTTGGAGGGTAGTATAGATCCGCACCCCCAGTTCTAGTTTGTGGCTTGGAGGACGGCGATACGTAATGTCCCCAAGACCACCAGTTTCAGGGACATGAGTGGCATACTTTGGGGGACGGCGATATGTAACGCCCCAAAGTCATGATTTTGCATTCCTGGCTCCAGATAAGCGTATGGGGGACAACGATACGTAACGCCCTCATACGTCAAGTTTTTGCAGATACATATCAGTTTTCAGATACCAGAATTCCAAAGAACAGTTTTCAGAAACCAGATTTTAGAAACAGTTTTAAGAAAGCAGATTTTAGAAAGACAAGATTTATAAGAAAGATTTCAGACGAAGTTTTCAGAAAAGAGTTTTCCTATAAATTTATTTCTGAAACTTTGGTTTTAGAACTAAATGCTTTTATATTAGTTTTTCAGTTTTTGCGTCCACTCACTTAGATCGGACAGCGATCTAACCCATCACTCTCAGTTTTTTGTGCTTGCAGGTATTCTCGGAGGACGAGTTCGGGAGGACGAATATTATTGCAGTCACTAGGGTTTGGAGTCCACCGTCCAAGTCAGAAAAGTGAGAGTCCAATCTAAGTCAAATAAAGTCATGTATTAGTTTTTGGTTATATGATGGTCAATGTAAAAGCATGTGTCGTTATGATTACAGTTATTAATGTTGAGTCTGCATGTGTAAAGTTGTCAAGCTTGGGCCTCGGTCCCATACATGTTATAAATAATTAGAGAATATATATATAATGTAACATCCCCCGGATTGGGGATGTTACAATTATCTTTTAACGTGATAAGAATCGGATAAAAGACCGATTTGCAAGTAACAGAAGGGTGTTAGGATAAAAGACCGGTTCGGGTCGGGTCGGATCGGGACTCAGGTTGACCCGACCCTATTAGCACCCCTATCTTCCTCGACCAAGCTTTCGCGTCAAAATTTTACTTCGACGCAGAAGACCTTTAGCGATGAAATATTTCGACGCTAAAGGTGAAAATAATAAAAATAAAATAAAAAATTCATTATTTTTACTTTTAAAAATTAATTATAAAAAAATTGACATTACAAATTAATTTCAAACTAAATTTCATTACAAAAGTAATTAATTTTTTAGAAGATATAAGAACATCATTATAAATTTGTTATAAAAAATTATAACAATGATATCTTTATTGATATAAAAATGAAATTACAAATTTATCACAACAAACAAACATAAAATAGTACACAAAATGATAAATTATAATTTTCTATGTTTTCTTCATCTTCCATTTCCATATTCTTCATCTTCATTTTCATTTGTTTTCATTTTCTTCACCATCTTCATTTCCACAATTTCTTCATCTTCGTATATTCTCCTACAAACAAAATAAAAATATTGGATTTTAACATAAAATATAAAAAATAAAACAAAACCCTGTAAGGAAAAAAGAATAAGAGAGGAAAGAAGAGTAGGAGAGTAAGAAATTGAGAATATGATAAATGAAAAAACAAATGAATATTTATAGAGAAAAAATAACTTTAGCGATGAAAGCCTATTTCGTCACTAAAGGTTCTCAAATAGCGGGAATTATTTCCACCAAAATTTTGATCTTTAGAATCGAAATTTTTGACTTTTAGCATTAAAAATTCATCGCTAAATGTCAAAAATTTAAATCTAATTTTAAAAGGCGATAAATTCAATTTTTAGAAAGCGGGAAATTCAAAATTTTAAATTTACTCTTTAGCGTCGAAATTCAAATTCGACGCTAAAGGTCTATAATTTATCGTCGAATTAAATTATTTGACACTAAATGATATTATTTTTTAAATTTTTTTATTTTTATGACTTTTTGCGACGAAAAACTGATTTGTCGCTAAAAGTTTTAATATTTTAAGAAACTCTCGCCTTCTAAAATTATTTTTAAATTTTTGACATTTAACGTCAAAATTAAATTCTGACGTTAAAGGTTCAACTCTTTAGCGTTGAAATTCATATTCGATGCTAAATATCTACTCTTTAGCGTCGAAATTCAAATTCGACGCTAAAGAGTTGAACCTTTAGCGTCGAAAGAGTTATTCGACGTTAAAGTTCTACCTTTTAGTGTCGAAATTCAAATTCGAAACGTCAACAGTGAAGTTTCGATGCTAAAATATCATTATATGCGTTGAAGTATTTCTCGACGCAAAATACCTATATTGTTAGTGTCGAAGCAAAATACATATAATAATAAATAGAGTAAAAAATGATTTAATGATTATGTCACTAGATACAACTTGCACTCAGTAGCTCACTCTAGTAGTTAACCCGTACCGGATTCAAGACATAGCATTAATGATCGTTGGTTACTATAATGAAATAGAAAACATAAGGAAACCATGACTAACAATCCGGAATTAGATAATTATTTATCAACAAATTTCGAGTTTCCTGCTGAAAGTGTTGTAGGTAAAACATTTCAAGTGCTTGACCGGTGGAATCGACATCAAAATGTCTATCATGTTTTCATTGATTATTGCTAAATATATGCTGGCAGCACATGTTTCCACGGTTGCGGTTGAACAAGCTTTTAGCTTAGGATGAAATATTTTGGAAGCGAGACGGTCTTCATTACATCCAAACACCTTAGAAACAATTGTATATGTCGACGATTGAACCAGAGTTGATCTAAGGCAACAAGAAGATACCTCTGATGATTTTGAAGACTTGTTCGACAATGCATCTGCAAGCGGAACGACAGCTGAATGATCAACAACAGAAACAGATAACGATGATGAGTAAAATATTATAATTGGGTTAACTATCTAAAATATGTAATGGAACTATATAAACTTTGATTCTTCTCACCCTAAAATGATACGTATACAACTTAAGTTTTTTATAAATTTAAGTTCAAATTCTTTTATTTTTAATTTAATGTAATATTTTTTTCATTATTTATGTTTAGTAATATTAATAATATCTCATTTCTATTTTTTTTAAATGAATTTTCAACTTTTAAAATTAAATTTTAAAAAAAAAAAAAAAAAAAAAAAAAAAGAATCAGAACCGTTCCAATTCCAATCTACCACCAAGTGGGATTGGAAAATAATCTCAAATTATAGTCTCTTACGTGCCACCGGACATTTAGCCAATGGTGGACTTGTACTCTCCCATTTGCAAGGAGTCAAAAAAATCTCTCATTATTAAAGATAGTTTATCCCCATATTTGAGTAGAAATGGATATGTTACTTGCATGAGTTTCGAAATTTGGTCAAAACAACAGTATCCAAATTTAGTCAGAATAATTAAATTTTAAAAAATAATGGCCATAATGATATTTTAAATGGTCAAAGTAATCAATTATGCAATTTCTTATAGTATGGGAAAACATTCCTATGTTTTTTTTTTTTTTGAAAAAATCAAAATTTCATCAGAAAATAATATTTTTAAATTGATTATCTACTACTGAGATATCTTACTATTTTTTAATTAATCTAAATGACAAATCCTTCATCCAAAAATGGAAAAGATTAATTTATAGTTTAAAAATGTCTACATATTTTCATTTTCAATCCTATACATACATTTATAAAGTTCATAACTTTAAAACATAAACAACTTATTTCTTTCATCTTAGATGTAATTAAAAAAGGAAAAATTATTACAATTTAATAAATTTCAAAAGCAAACCTAAGATTATTCACTTCTTGTATTCTCTGATCTACAATGAATTTCTACAGCAATAGAAATATCAAATATATACACAATCCATGGAATTGAAATAAAAAGTTTACAATAACACTAAAAAAAGACGAATAATTAAATCTAATAATTTTCATAAAACATTACCTAATTATTGTCAAAAGGGAGCCTCAAGCGACTCATCCCATATATCTCCACTTCCATTTGAAACATCTTCTTCCATGGAAAGTCTTATATACTCTCTGTGTGCAAAGCGATCCCATTCTGTCAAACTTGGATTCTCACGCTCCTAACACAATCAGTATCTTGTATTCAGACTCCCCCGCAGTTTGATGTAGAGATTGTAATAAGCGAACTACAAACTTACCTGACGAATAAGAAAAGGATCACGGCTTTCAAAAGCGATGAACTTGTTGAGATTGAAAAGAATGTTGAAAACATTTCCAGAAAGTTTGCAGCCTTTCAAGTCGCGCAGAGTGATGTAGCCCTCATTCTGTAAATGACATTAAGAATCGCCAATCACATCGGGTAAGCCAAAATGATACTTAAACAAACTAACAAAGAACTGGAAGACCAAGAGTGACCTCTGTTCCAATCATGTCTACAATCTGGCATAATATATCCTCAAATAACACAGGCTCTTGGGCCATGCATTCCATCCTATGCAACTGCTCCTCGTAAAAGAACTGCATTTCGTTTGGTGTGAGCAATCCATTCGCGTCCAAATCAATGCATTTAAACCTGAATCAAGCAATCTCAAAGGTAATCTGACATATCAACAACAAAATAACTAATAAGCAATGAAGTAGGACTACATGATCCATTGCAATCTAAAGCCCACATAAAGGTTACATGAAGAGAGAGAATTAGCAGATGTGGGGGGTGAATAATCACAGCTGATAAGCTCTCTATGCTAATCTAGTTCTGGCTAATTGTGCATATATCTCTTGCTTAACATCAAAAGGGACAGATAATTCAATTGCCACAAATATTTGCTTTAAATAACTACACAAACAAATATTGGCATGATAAGACAAGCCAAGTTCCCTATTTACATGTTGACACCAAGCTAATTACCTTCTCCGACCAAGTCAAATTCATCACGATAAGACTCAGATGAACTCAGCCAAGGTATATTTGTGTTCGTTCATTTGGGGAAAAAAAAGTCAGAAGCTTACATGGAGGTATTGGCGTATTGCAACAGCCAAATGAAATGAAAGTTTTTCCTTTTATGAACAATTAGTGAAAGATAATTAGAGCAAAATGCCTCACAATCCAACAAGAACCAAGGCATCAATATTAAATCTTCACCTAATGGTGCCAGCACACCTGCTGTTTTGTTAAATCTCACAACAAGGATTACTCCAAGCCCTGAGAAGCACCTAACTGCATGCCCGTATGTAAAAATATTTTAATCTATTTCTTGGGCATTGTATTAAAATTTAATTTATCCAGAAAACAACAATACCTCCAAGTGTGCAGTGTTTCTTTCTTTATATTTCATCTTAATAGTGAAAAAGGGAGTTAACATACCAGTACTCTAAGGCAGGTTCAGAAGATTTATCCTCTTCTGACAATATAAAGTAAACAAAATCTTCATAACACATCTTTCCTTCATCTTTGTTAGTAAATTTCCTTGGAACCTGAAATAAAGTCAAAGCACCGATGAGAGAAAAATAGTTTCATATATTACATATATGCATAGAAAAGCATTCTCTTCCTCGAAGCTAAACTTGTTAACCACACTAAGAAAATACACAAAAAGGTGAGACAAACGTGAACCTGAGAAAAAATTCTATCAACAATCCGGTAGGTAAGAGCATGATTGCCATATTTGATAAGATTCCCTTTGTCGATAAAAAAATTGTGGTCGGTGTCGAGCTCCCAAAATTTGCAATATATTACATAGAAGTGTTCATAGCAGAAGTACCTGAACTAACAAAAAATAGGAAAAAGAGATTACTTCCCAAAAAAATGACGAGACTGAATTCTAGTGTTATTTTCATAATTTCTATATGTAGAAGTCCACTGATGTTTGCGTCCTCCCTTTGACCTTAACAAAGCTATTATTTCTCACTTGAAAAATGTGGGAAATATCAATTTGCAATATATTACATAGAAGTGTTCATAAGAGAAGTACCTGAACTAACAAAAAATAGGAAAAAAATGATACAGGATTTGTGTGGCACAGTAATGAACTCAAAAAGAAGAAGAATATATTTTCTTCAATATGGTCAATGCTATTGAAGGAATGAAAGCCATTGGGTCATGGTAAATCAGCGAGTTGGTTCCTCTATGCCACTGGATGCTAGAAAGCAACAAAAAAGGAACTTTTTAACTTCTGAGTGCAACAAATACCACAACAGAAATTGCTCTGCAAAGTGCAATTCTGAGCAACTCTGAAGTGCACCTTGAACAGGATTCACAGAGGAAACAATGTGATCCACTACTTCACAGAGCATATTTTCAGCAGGCAGACTTACTTCAAGACTTTGTTAATGTCCTCCTCCTCATCTACATGCTGCATTGCAGCAATCAGGTTTCCACGCTTCAACTCCCTGAGGGTAAGATGGCCAGTTCCAGATCTGTTAATGTAGTAAAATATTCTGTATATGACTGTTTCAGCTGTTACATTGCAAAGGAAATAAATAAGTCATAAAAGTATAAGTCAAAACCAACTACATATTATTTCATCTAAGGCTCATTTGTAACTTTCATAATTCAGCTTATGTAGCGTTTATTTTTTAGTGCATATACACGAATGATATGTTTGTTTTTATTCCTTTAATATCTAACTATAAGTGTTGCATTGTTTGTTTTTCAAATCGAAAACATCTCAACTCTGAAGTCTGGTATTTACAAAAATATGTCCTTGAAGGTATTATATAGAGTTTAACATTTATATATTTACAAGTGTAATCCAGTATTTATGTTATAAATAATTATAAGTTAAACACTTGATGGATATAAATAAAATTTTCATATTATGAAAAATAATTTTGATAATATTATTTAGATACAATCATAAAATTTAGCTAAAAAAAAATTATTACCTAATGATATACAAGATTGCGTAGAATCGAACAAATGTTAGCTATTTAATCTTTCATTAGACTGACTTGATTTTGGTCAATTTCAATTTATGTGTGTGTACTCTATGTTAAAGAAAATAGTAAACTGAAATCTAATAGTGCTTCTTTGATCCCATCCAGATTTCATCTAGCCGTTAATCTTGAATACATAACAAATAAAGTATTTGGTAAAGACCATCAGTATCAAACAGCCAAGAGTATAAAATACTTTATAGCTACCGAGACCAAAAGCCACAGCACTTCAATCTTGATCAGGTGCAAGTATAATAAATTGGGCCTGAAGAGGCACTAGACATCTTAAAGCTCATTTGTTCAATAAGGGATTGGCTTCAAAGTTTATTCTTACATGCTAGGTTCGTTATCAACATATGTGGTAAATAAGAGGCACAATAAAATATGAAACAGAAACTAATTAGATACATACTAAGGACTATTCAAAATGAAATCAAATACAGGATTGGAATAAATATTTATCAACGTTTTTTCAGACACAAAATTAAGTTTAAGTCAAATTCAATCATATTCACATCATGATGCATAAGAGTAGGAACAGTTTAGGGGCAAAGGTTCCAGCTGCTCAAGTACCCATGTGTCGTGTGCGACACTTCAAATGCAGCGCTGCCTTCACTATGTACATATAAAATCAGAAAAAAGAGTGATGATGGGTTATAATCATACCATATCTTTCCTGAAATTCTGGTGTGTTTTGCAAAAATTCCAACCCTGGATGAGATGCCAAAAGTTCCCGTAAAACAGGTCTGAAATCATCCTGCTTTCAAGAAGAACAATTAAGAATAGTGACATCTAATCACTTCAACCACAATTTCCCTTCCAACCAGATGATATATTTCATTCTGTAATAATGATTTTCATTTTCCAGAATTAATTGATGCTTTCAGTCCTAGCATCCTACAAAGTTTTTTACTCTTGTTTTGCAGTTTATTGTTCTGCTCGGGTAACTCTTATCTGAATCCTGTTTATTGGGTTGAGTGCTCCCTCCCCACAACACGCACACAAACACAAAACAGAAAAAAAGTTGAAGCATTTTTTACCTTAAAGAAAGAGTTTTATGAAAATGCATATGAACCTGAGTAAGATAACTACAATCTGGTCGCTTTAAAATTGTGTATATCCGGGTTGCTAAATCCATTGTCAACAGATTGCCTCTCATCCAATAATCAACAAATTGATCTCTACCATATATCACATGGAAAACCAAGTTAGAAAAACAGATAATAATAACAACCATACCATTCTAATTTGGAAAGAGTTGCAAAGTATACAGGACCTAAAGGTTCACCTGAAGTAAAGCAATCAGAAGTTCACTTCTCTAAGAATATGTTCATGGAAAATCTTAATGAAACGGGATTTTCAATGAAAATACAGAAGGCTCCATGATTAAAAGATAGAAGCTTCAAACCAGAAGATCTACAGGCAAGAATTCCATAATAGAATATAATATATGATGTTGATGTGTCCAAGACTGTGCATGTAAATAATATGAGCTGGTACTGGTAGTACACAAAATAAATACAATATTTGCTCTTTATTATTCTTCTAAATGAAAAACAGGCTCATATTGCAAGATCAAGCCCAGACATGCTTGCGCGTGTGCACAAACAAAGCATCACTGGCTTTCAAGATACCAAGAGGCCAACAAAGATTCCATAGAGAATGGAAGGACGAAAGAAACAGCTTGTTATCACCTTCTGAAAATTCTAAATACAGAAGAAAAGTATCTACCATTACCAGAAACAATAAAACTAATCATGTGAAAGCAAATTGAGATAATCTGATATAGACACCAGTGATGATTGTAGCTGCATACTGTGACAGCAGAGAAAGAAGATCCAAATACATAACAGCAGATAACACAACTCTCAATTTCTCTAACTTAAGAAAATGGCCGAGGACAGAGAACCAAAGACAACACGTTTAAGATAGTCTAACTGGCAAAACTTTCAGCATCATCCAACACCCGTAAACAGTTTTCAAAATGCCCAAAAGTTCATTCATAGCAAAAACTGCCATGTTCCTTACAAAGAATAAGCACAGCTAGAAAGACCCCCTAAAACCCGAAAAAAGGAATCCAAAGAAAGCCCTTCTAGAATCCCTGGAAACAAATTCACCCAGACACTATGTGTATTAAAACTTCCACATAGAACGCAAGCGAAATTTCAATTAAATGTTGCAAATAAGTATTCCCAAATAACAGTTCTCACGGAAACTGAATAGAGAGAAAAAGAGAGAACCAATTCCATGCTTTTCAAGTACAAGCCAGCAAACCACCTAAAGAATAAAAGGAAACCACTAAACACATGGAAAACCATGGAAATTCCTACTCTATAAGAAACCATCAACCAAAGTCTATTATTTAGCTGTCTGGAGATGTGAACTACAAACAGAGACAAAAAAAAAGGTCCAAAATCTTTCAGTCCACACCAACAATCAAGGCGCACAAGAAACTCCTTTTTCAGGGGTAAGTGCAATTGGTAAAGAGAAGCATCAATCACCACAATAAATTTTTAATGGAATAGTAAACGAGTGGTGAAGCAACAAAAAACAACCGCAAGTATTAATAACTATTTTGCAACATCCCTCTCAATCAGATATTCAGATGTACAAATAATAGTTCTGTTCACATAAACTTATTCAAAGTTAACAACTTTAATAGCAAAAGCTACAAATAATCAATGACATCGGCAATTTCACCAATGCCCAGATCAAAATGTAAACAACCTACCTTGTCACAATACCGGTGACATCGGCGTCAATCTTTCTAAACAGAGCAGTAGAGAAGAATGATGGTAGATTGCATATTTCCTTCGTGATGGACTTAAACTCTAACACAGGAATATAAACGAGAGAAAATTAAAGTACTTCAATTGATAAATAAAAATATTATAAAGAGAATGATAACAGACAAACAGAATTCTCACCTTGTACTTGCAGTCCATCCATGTGACCATAAAAATGCTGATCAATTGCAAACACACACTGGTCTCTCATTTCATTTGGAGGTGGACGTCCATTTTTAAAATAAAACTGCAAGAATTTTAAGAGTTCCATTGAGACCACAAATCTACTCGTCAAATCATCAAGATAAATATAGTGTCACCTTGTGGCTTGTACAGACAAATATTATCTGCAAGTAACACGGATAAGTACACCAGTAGTGCATACCTGAGGTATGACCTCACGTGCTGGTTCACTGACTATTTTCAACGGAGAAGCCAGAGAAGAAGGACCAGCCCTCTGTTTAGTAACACGAGGAGAGCCAGAAGAAGCACGTGGCGAAAGAGGAGGAGTACTGCCAGCTGGGAACATTGAAGGTAATGAACTGCCAGAAACATTCACACTAGTGGAATTCCCAAGGGAATTTAAAGAAGTTCCCACCTTTGCATCAGCCAGCAAAGACTTCACCTATGTCCAAACAGCGCAAAAGAAATATTTTGAGAACGAAACCCATCCAAACAATGAGTCCAAAATGAACCAAAAAGAAAAGAAAATGTCAATATCCATCAAGTCAAACACTCGAGATTTTGAGCCTCACATTTGGAAATCAAAAACCACATCAACAAAACTATACTGCTATCGATTTGCCTTCCTGCAGGATTAATCATGGGTGTTGGCTATATTTTGTTTTTTATTGTCAACATAAGTAAGTAACTAAATACATAATTCTGCATAACCCAATAATTCAATTACCAAAGTTCTTACTACAGGAAGCTAAAAGCAACCACTGAAACAATTTCATCAAACTGAGAGAATTGCTAACATTTAAAGAAAGTAACCAACAACTGAAAACCAAAAGATTAAAGGATTAATAAAGAAATAAAATATTGAAAAAAGTACCAATTTGTTAGCCTCGGGAAGCGAAAGCCAAATAGAAAAGAGCTCTTCAGCAAGATGGGGATTAGATTTGAGAGCCAACGGTGAGAACTCCGGAAACTGTAACAAATCCGCGTCGAAAGACGCCGAATCACCACCCACTACCTCTATTTCCATCATTACAATTCAATCCAATTCAACTAGGCTGCTACTTTTAACGAAAACCCTAGATCCACCCCCGAAAATTTCATGAAAACAGACTCAAAAAAAACAAAATCCAGATAACTTTATGCAATTTCATGAGTGCCTCAGTGTGAAAGAGAGAAAATCGGCAAGTTTTTCAATGGGGGCTTGCCCCGGCCTTGCTTGTTGCTTGGGAGTTTATGTATGAGTGAAAAAGAAAGAGAGAGAATTGGTTTGATTGTGAAGAAGATGAAGGAAGAGCTTTGTTGGGTTTACGGAGAAATCAGAAAAGAAAAAATAGTGTGATGGGTTGGCATCTGTTCTGTGACAAGTGTTTGATAAAATGCACGCCACTGTTCTAATTGTGCTTTGATGCAATTAATTTAGAATTAGGGCGTGTAATGTTAAAAATAATAATTAGCATTGAATGAATTGCTGTGAAATTGAATGAATTGCTGTGAAATTGAATGAATTAACATTGGCCTTGTAGTAGCTTGTGCTGAAGCTGAAGCAATCTCCTTGCTGTAGTTAGGCAAAGGAGATGTTCTTTAGTCATTTATTTTACCAACATAATTTGTTATTCATTCACCACTTCACTTCACTTCAAGGAAATATTGATGAAACTGAAAGTTCCAAAGATCTTAGCAAATTTCAGGTTCGGTCAGCGACTAATATTCAAAACACTGCTGAAACCAAATCAAAACACTTGCGCCGCACAAATGTACCAAGTAAAAATTTTGAAGTCTGTAAACAGGAGTGACAAAAAAGCTACACTAGCTCAAAATATATTAAGGTTTTTATTACTATTAATTAAGTGTTTCAAATTTATGAACAGTTCCCTAGAGTAAAATCATTCTCTCTCTCTGTGCCTTTCAGGAGTCTAGCAGCATAATATAATGGCAATTATCCCGGACAAAGTACTAAGAGCTTTCTGTCCAATGATGGATACACATACAAAATGTGGTAAAACCCAGTACAGTGCCAGGATCTCCATAGGAGCATAAAGAAAATTTTCATCCTCAATACAGAATCCATCTTACTGGAGAGTTCTGTTGCTTATTTCCTCTTTCCTGAACCAATTGTCAAGAGCTCAAAGCTCCGAAGTGCCTCATCACGACCACTTCTTGTGGCTGCACCACGAGAAAAGGATGATGATTTAGACTCGTACCCAGGTTGAACTCTTTGGGTTGTAGACAGGCGACCACTGCCTGAGACTGGTCGGCTTGACCGATTATCGCTAGGCTCGCCAGAGGAGCTTGGTCGGCCGCCTGACATGATAGCCCTCTTTAAAGAACTATTGTTTCGAGATATAGAGCGAGGCCTTTCTGAATCAGCTAGCTGAATAAAAAACAGTAATTGTTAAGAAACTACGCTGAGAATATATTCCTTCTATTCATAAAAACACTAAACTGAGCATAACTCCATTGCAACGAAACAGAGAACAAAGAGTTGATGCATACAAAATTATGCATAAGCAATTACGCACC
>SKCR01044294.1:0-103969 GCA_019454045.1 Zanthoxylum bungeanum
ATAGATCTTAGAAGAACAAATTGCAATAGAAAACTCTTGGAGAGTTAATGGCTATACTCAAGGAGACAAAGGCAGAGTCTTGCGCTTCTTACTTCGACATCCCAGAAGGCCAAGGCTTGGCCAAAGGCTTATGGGGTGGAAAAAGGGCAAAGGCAAAGTCATTATAATCTTCTGGGAAGACAAAGGACATATCCCAAAATGTCTGCCTAATCTGTGGCAAACGGGATCACTGAAGTGTGACTGCCGTATGGACAAGACAGACATGAAGGAACTGAAGACGGTGCAAGGCTCCGGCTTCAAATATGTTTGTCATAAACATGTTCGCTACTAGTATTAAAATTGGATTTTAGCTACTGGATGTGGTACATAAATATGTACTGATGTGCAGAATCTGCTGATAAGCAGGATACTGACTTCAGTTGAGATTAATCTGTGAATTAGAAACGGGACGAGAGTCGCTGTTTTAACCGTAGATACCTATGTTTAGGAACTACCCTTCAGGTGTGTACTTAAATTAAGAAACTGTTACAATGTAACTAGTTTGACTAGAAACATTATCTCTATATCAGAGTATAACCGGTTGCGGGTATACCTTTATATTCTAGAACTCTAAAATGTTTTATTTTATAAAGATGATATTGAGATAAACACATTAGATGTAAATAACAGTATTTATATTTTGAATATAAATAAATCTCAAATGTATGATATTACAAACAAATGGCTCAAACTGATTTAAATCAGTTGAGACTTATAAGTGGCATTATTGTCTGGGACACAATTAAATAAGACTCGTATATCCACACTTTCGAAGAGTGGGTACTAGGACAAATTTGATTCTATTCAAATAATGTCTACGAATCTAGTTTATTAGGCAAAATGCCTAAAATACCTTTTACTTGGTAAAAGTGTAAGTACCACCGATCTGTTAGCCTTTGTTCATAGTGACGTAAGTGGGCCCATCTCTAGCTAGGCTAGAGGTGGATATGAATATTTTGTGACCTTTATGGATGTGGCATCGCGTTATGGTTATGTGTTTCTTTTGAAACACGAATCAGAAACTTTTGATAAATTCAAAGAGTTTCGACACGAAGTAGACAAACAGATCAACTAAAGTATTAAACACCATGATTGGACCATGATGAAAATACTAAAGCAATAAGTTTCTCATATACTTGAAAGAGTATAGTATTCTTTCAATGAGGACTCCTCCAGGAACACGTCAATATGACGGTGTGTCCGAACGGAGAAACCAAATTTTGTTGAACATGGTAAGGTTAATCATGAGTCGCTCTGAGCTACCATATCATTCAAAGGATACGCATTAATCAGTGCAAAACCTATTTTGAATAAGGTTCCATAAAAATCTGTTAGACAAACTTCATATTAGATATGAACAGGAAAGAAACTAAGTTTTCTCATTCCTGAAGATTTGGGTATGCTAGGCATATGTTTGGATGATACCAAACCAGAACCCAAATCGGATAAGTGCCTAATTGTAGGTTATCCTAGGGAAACCAAAGTATAGTACTTATACAACTCACTACAGAACAATGTAATTGTTGCTCGCCATGCAGTTTTCCTAAGAGGAATACATATATGCAGTGGTAAGTGGGAGGAAAGTAAAACTCGATGAAAATCAGAGTAATACTATTCCAGGCACCGATTCCTTAATGGAACACAAATAGTTCATCAAGGATGAAACTATACCAATAATCTTCGAATACACAAGAACCGCGCAAGTCGGAGAGAGTCAGAAAACAACCTGGGGTATGGGTTTTTGATCACACCTCATAAAGATGTCAATCTTATTGAGGGATACGAACTGACTACGTATGAGGAAGTGATACAAGGTATCGACTCCCTATTATGGCAAAGTGCATGATGTCTGAAATGGATCCCATGTATACCAACCAAGTTTGGATACTAGTTGTTGTACCGAAAGGCATTGTGCCTATTGGTACTATTTGAGTCTTCAAGGAAGACATACATGGAAGGCAACATACCAACGTACTAAGCTAGGCTTGTAGCGAAAATGTATCGTTATCAAATTGTGTTGATTACGACGAAACCTTTTACTCGTTCCCATGGTTAAATCCATTTGGATAATGCTTGCTAATGTTGTATGTTTCATTCATTAAATGTGGCAGATGAATGCCAAAATCGCTTTCCTTAACGGAAACCTTTTGGAGGATGTTTACAACATCCTGACGGTTTTGTCGTACCAATAAAGCAAACAAGGTTTGCAAGTTATTCGATCCATTTATGGATTGAAGCAAGCATTGCGTTCTTGGAACTATCATTTTGATGTAATCATAATGGTGTATGATTTAATTCAAAACGAATATGATTCTTGTGTATATAAGGAGGTTAGTGGGAGCGCACTGACAATGATTGTCCTAAAAATGATGATATGTCATTTATTGGAAATGATATTCCCATAATACAATCGGTGAAAGCTTGGCTTTCATGAAAATACTCCGTAGAATTCTTGGGAGAGACAACCTTTATTCTAGGAATAAAGATCTACTGGGATAGATCTAAAAGTTATTGACACTCTCCGAGAACTCGTACATTGAAATAAATGTACGCGATCTGGTGTCTCATATGCTTTGAGCATATGGAGTCACAATCGGGCCAATCCAAGTGATAGTCATTGGATTGATGTTAAGAACGTCCTTGAGTATCTTAGATGAACTAAGGATGCTTTCTTATACTATGGAGAAGGAGAACTTGAAGTGACTGGGTTCACTGCTGCAAGTTTCCTAACCGATAAAAACGACTATAAGTCGTAATAAAGGTACTATACAGTTTGAATAACGGAACAGTGAACTGGAAATCTTCGAAGCAAGATACTGTTGCCGAATAAACAACAAAAGCAGAATATTATTGCAGCTGAGGCAGCAATAGAAGCCTTCTGGATTGATAATAATCCTAATCAGATTAGGAGAAGTTCTGTTAGCAGCTGAGCTAGGCTATAGCACAGGCTAAAGAATTAATGGTCTCATCAACGATCCAGATATATACTTCAATATTCATCTGATTCGTTCAGATCATACATCGTGGCGATGTGATGGTCGAATAAATCGCATCAGGTGATATCCTTGCAAATCCGCTGACGAAAGCCTTTTCTCAGCAGAAATTTGAGCGAACCGTACATAGTTCGGGTGTAGGACACTTGAGTGATTGGCTATAGGCCAAGTGGGAGATTGTTGGACAATTATGACCCATAGCATCACTATTTGTACAGATTATGGTGTTGTTGTACAAATTAACTATGTGACAAAGGAAATTGCCCTTTTATCATTTGTAATTAGATTACCAAGGTGTATAAATGATAGAATGTCCATATGATTAGTTCCGGATTGAGATGATATGAGACAGTATCAATCCATAAAGGTTTAATCATTAAATATCCCTAGTTAGAGCATTATCGAGATTAGACATCGATAATGCGTAAAAGAATAGTATTACACTTATGCGTGTTGTAAGAGCATAACGACATAGTTCTCATATATTTGGGTATAGGATACTCATGCAAGTATAATAGGAGGTTGTGTTTACCGATGGTACGGAAATAGCTTTGCTCTGGATAGACCCCTCGGAATTCCATTGGTAGTATGACTATGTGTCTATGGAAGTTCGAATCAGGGTAGGTGTATTTGGTCTTAACTTGAGACTTGCACCGCTAATACTTGTGACAATCAATATACTTTTGTTTTGGTCGTCCAGGGCTTTAACAGGTTCTGTGTACGCCTCTTCTGGGTATATTGAGAATCGTAGTGTATTTGGGTGTGATGTCAAGACGGAAGTATCACTCCAGTCATAGTGGAGATGATGATCACGTAGGATACGGAAATGGTACTCTTATGTACTGCAGTCATCATGATAATATGACTAGTTCATGATTATCCGATTAAAGAGACTAGTTACCAGAGATCCGATATGTGCTTCGTACGAGGCAGACACAATTCCAGCCCCAGGCCTAGCACGTGACATCCGATGCTGGATCGCTATACGCAATACTACGTATACTACGCCTGATATAGATCACATATTCCTATAAGAATATTTCTGGAGAATTGGGTAGGCACGGTGCTTTGCTAGAAGCCAACCATTCTTGTAAATCGGTAAAAACGTAGTACTAGGTACGTACGTGTTCGGATATTCCGACGAACGGATTTACTGCCAACATATCCGGGGATATCATTGGTCGCTTCCCGAAGATTCACCGATGAAGTATGACTCGCAATTTATTAATCTGGGATTAATTAGATGAGAGGGAAAATTAATCTGGGATTAATTACGGAGATATTTTATCTGGGATAAAATATTATTTAAAGAGAGAGAACGATTAATTTGGAATTAATCGATAAAATAATATATTCGATATATTATACGAAATTGGATTTCGACGCGGAATTAAAATTAGATTTTAATTCGGGCGAACGAGTTAATTTAGAATTAATTCGCGAGCGACGTGAATAGTAATTTTGCTAGGCAAAATTATTTAATTAAATTTGATTTAATTACGTCACAACGGAAAATTCGTTAATTCGGAATTAGCGAACCCGAGCCCGGGAGTGTTTGCGGGCCCACTCGCATTTTGAATCGAGTGGGGCCCACAAGTCACATCAAGTCACATCACTAGTCAACTTTATCACTTTAATGTGATAGAAGTTGGTAGTTGGTGATAGTGTGTTAAACACTCCAAGTTGGTGATGATTTACAATATTTTTGAAATCAATTGTTTTGGTATTTGTTTTAGAAAAAAAACAAAACACAACTCATCATCTCTCTCTTCTACACACACACACTTTCGGCCAAAGGCCAAGTGCTTCTCTCCTAAAATTTCTTCAAAATGCCGAGCACACCATGAAGAAACTATGAAGATTTGTGGCAAATCTTACCAATGCTAGCACATGAAGGGTCATCCAAGGTGATAGGGAAACTAACTCATGAGCATGGAATCACAACACAAAGCTTGGAGCTTGGGGCATCCATGGAGGTGGTGACCGAAAATGATAAGGAGCACAAAATGACCATTGCCGAAAGCTTAAAGATTTTGTGTTCAACGCATCGCAAAGCCGATCAATGTAAGTATTCCGCAACTTATTTTGATGTATTCACACATGATTTCATTGCTTGAAATCGATCTTGGGACTAATCTAGAAACCCAACAATAATATATGAATATGTATTATTATATGCATATGATGTTAAGACATGAAGATTGGTAAAAGCTATGACACGTGAAATCAAAGAAATATGTATATTCATATGTCTGGAATATGTGTATGTACGTGAGTGTTAAATGAACTTTTAGAGTGTTGTTTTTGTATATGCTTATGTATGAAAAATATGAGTTTGGTGTGTCGTGATATGTATGCATGAGTGTAGGTTTAATTGGTTGATGATTTCGTGGTATAGTAATCGAGCTGGTTAGGAGTCTGTTCGGAAGGAATTCATCTCATACCTATTCTAAAATAGGTAATGAGTCTCGTACGAGCTTTGTGTATATAAACCATCTAAATGTATGTATTGTTGGACGATGTGATCTTTGATGTATCGATTGTTATGTGTGCTTCTTAGTTGGTTGCGTGATGACTGTAAAGATGCCTGAGTGTCTGTGTATATGTGATGGAACTCGTGATATGTATGGATTATGTATGCTTATGTGAGATGAATGGTTTATTTGAAGTTAATGTAAATATCGGAGGTTATAAAGCGTGTTTGCCAAGTTGTAGTGGTATGTACGTATATGTATAAGAATTACGATATTGTATTTTCATGTATATACAACAAATGTGCAAAGGTATGTGTGAACGTATACGAAATCCAAGTGTTAAGCTATTGTAAGGTTGTCATAGATCAAGCTATTGTAAGTTTATCATTGATTAAAGAAAGTTTGTTAAATTTACCGATTTGATGATATTTCAAGGATATTCAACTGTGATAAGTATTAATATGTGACTTCATGTTTAACATTGAAATAGTTTTAATGTTATATGACGTACTTTGTGGTTTCAAATCTATGTTTCGTGTGATTTGAATGTCTAGTTACTAAACTGAAAATATGTAAATATGAAAATTTGATATAGGTAAAATATAAAGGATAGTAGGAAGCTGATAATTCTAAGACTCGTAATAACTTGTAAATTCTGAAAAACTTCTAATGTAAATGACTTGTATGTTTTGTTTGTAGTGCTAGCATGGTTACTTACTGAGTTCTTATAACTCACACTAAATCAGTTTTCTAGTTTTGCAGGTTGACTACCTGATCGGTCAACCATATCAACTATGAAAGTCATGCTCGAGGTGCGGATCACCAAGCGGCAGTCACCCTCGCAAGTGTCATGGGATAAGCTTTAGAAAGTGGAGGATTTGAGATTAATATTTTATTATCGTGTTAAACACGCTATTTGTATATATATTAAGTAATGTTTGGATTGTTTATGTTGTGGTGGACATAGAGCCCTTGAGTGTTTATAGATGGTGTGGGCGGAGCCCTTATGATATGATTTTGATGAGATTTTATGGACCTGAGGTTCTTTTATTTGTTTGATGTATTCTTAGTTTCCCTTTAATGCTGGACTGCGATCCAGGTTGTCCAGTTTTTAGGATACATCATGCTAAATTTTCGGTAAATTCAGAGGCTTATGGAGATAGGTCAATCCTATCTCCTACTGATAGCATCCTGCCTCAGGCGGGTTGTTACAATATTTATTTAAATAATTAAATCTAATTTTATATTTCAAATTTATTAATCACATTAATATTTTCGAAATATTCTGATTATCCTAATCTAATTAGGAAATTTCATTTTTCCAAAATAATCAAATATTAACTTTTAATAAATATCCTTAAATTTGTAACGTAAATGAGAGTTATATTTGTATGACCGTCTTGGATTCATTATCGAGTAGGAGTGAGATAATATTAACTCTTTAATATTTTATCTCCATGATATCCCATAGACCAAGGGTAATCGACTAGTAGCAAGCCATGACCCCTAGTCGATGAATGAAGTGGGAAAACATATGAACCTGTTAGAATACACTTCGAGCATGTCATCTCATTCCTTCCGATATTTATGTTTCTTATCAAGTTCGGGATCATGATAAGGTCAAATCCTTTCTACTTGGAACATCTTTATACACGATCTTGTGAATTTGATATCTCTAAAATATCGACTGCTTTGGCCAAAGACTTTGTATCCATAACTCTGTGTTTCCTTGAAACATCTATAGCTTTTATTATCAAAGTTATCATATCCCTTTTTGAAGATATGTGACTTTGTACGTTAATCGCTCAAGGCCATCTAGCATTTATTTAAAAGACATGGCTTGTCAAATGATGATATACTAGTGAACCATGGGCATTATCGCACAAGTCAACATGTGATCTCAGGTAAGAGGATATAACAACACTAATATATTATTATGAAGATCAATAACTATAGATAATATTATCATGTGATCATACGTTTCTTTAGTCATGTTCGATATTTCATTATACTAATGAAAGTATCTATTATTTGTGTCCTTATTATATGAGCTCATCATTCATTCTATTAGCATCATATGTCAATCTAGGCAACATACAACAATATTGGTCAAGTGATATATTACTATCATGTATAATAATCACATTTTACCAAGAATTGAATTTGAGATTTATTTGTTGACTCTCATAATCACAAACGTCTTTTGGATTAATGATCTTCATCTAAAATATTACCTCGGGACATACACATAAAATATGGATGAAATGATGTGTAGAAAATAAATACCTCTTATTAATAAATAATAATCTTTATTAATATTTTACCTTTAACCATTACATCCACAACAGGGTTTAGGGCATATACTCTAACAAACTCCCACTTGCACTAAAGCCAGTTGTTATGATACTCAATGCCCATCTTATCGAGATGACGCTTTATTTTTTCTTGGTTCATAGGCTTTGTGAGTGGATCACCTATATTTTTAACTGACTTTATTTTCTGAACCACTATCTATCCATCTCCAACATATTCTCATAGTATGTGATACTTTCTTTGAATGTTTTTGGAATTTTGGTGCGATCTTGGTGGCCTGTGTTATAGCCCTATTATTGTCACAGTTTAAAGTGAATGCTCATTCAATGGTTGTAACCACACCTATCTCAGTAACAAACTTCTTTATCCAAAATGCTTCATTCACAGCTTTTGAAGCCACTATGTATTCTGCCTCAGTAGTGGAGTCTGCAATAGTCAATTGCTTGGCACTCTTCCAACTGACTTCTCCTCAATTACATAAGAAAATGAATCCAGAGATTGACTTATAGTCATCAATGTATGTCTAAAAGTCTGAGTCGTTAAACCCTTCCATTTTCAGTTCTAGTGATCCGTAAGTCAATATCATATCTTTTGTCTTTCTTAGGTACTTGAGGATCGCCTTGACTGTTTTCCAATGGTTTTCTCCTGGATCAGACTTGAATCTGTTTGTTACACTAACAGCAAATGCAATGTATGGTCTTGTACAAAGCATGGAATACATCAGACTTCATATGATAGATGCATATGGTACTTGACTCATGCGTGCTCTCTCTTGAGGTTGGGACTCATCAATCTAGATAGATGAATTACATGCCTACAAGGCAACAAAACTATATTAAAGTCCAATAGATTGAATCTCTTGAGCAAATTTTCTATGTACAAACTTTGGGATAAACCAATCATTCTTCTATATCTATCTTTATAGATTCTAATGCCTAGAATGTATGTTGCTTCCCCCAATTATTTCATTGAGATTGTTTCGGATAACCATATTTTGACCGAAGTCATCATAGCAACATCATTTCGCTATAGTAATATGTCATCTACATATAGTACAAAAATGTGATGACACTCCCACTGATTTTTGTAAACACATAGCTCATCTATATTTTTTGATGAAACTAAACATTTTGATTGCATCATTAAATCGTAGATTCCAACTCATAGATGCTTGATTTAGACCATTTATAGATCTTTACAACTTGCACACCCTCTGACTCTCTACTTTAGACATAAAATCTTCGGGTTGTTTCATATAAATTTATTCATAAAGAAATCCATTCAGAAAAGCCGTTTTAACATCCATAAGCCAAATCTCATAGTCATAATAAGCTGCTAAAGTTATGAGAATTCTAATAAATTTTAGCATAGCTACTGGCACATAATCAACTCATTGTTTCTGAGTATATCCTTTTGCCACCAGTATAACTTTATAAGTCTCTACTTTACCATCCTTTCCAATCTTTCTCTTGAATACCCATTTACAACCAATAGCACTAATTCCTTTAGAAGGATTAACAAGTGTCCACACTTGATTAGAATACATGGAATCCATTTCAGAATTCATAGCTTCAAGTCATCTATAAGAGTCAATATCTAACATTGCTACTTCGTAGTTTCTGGGGTCTATATGAATCGCTTCACCAATCATAAAAGATTCAAAATCTTATTGATTGACTAAGGTGTATTTCAGAAGCATGTGAGATTCCCTTATTGACCTACGAAGTGGTTGTGTTTCTTGAGGTGCTTCTTGTTCCGATTCATTCTGAGGTAAGTCAATTCGATTATTTACATACATATAACTACGTGTATTGCACGATTCGAATCATATAGACATAAATCATAGACTTCTAAAATATTTCCCAAGATTCTAGAGTAAGTGACTGTATCTTGGCTGATCCATCGTCTCGAGCATAAGCATCTAAAACTTGATGGTTAACCATTCTAGTTGCCAACCTGCAAAACTAGCAAACTTATATGGTGTGAGTTATAAAACTCAATAAGTAGCCACACACAGCACAAATAAACAAAAGTGAACATGTATCTATATTCATGTAGTGGTTTGTCAGAAAGCCTTTAACTTCATAATGCTTTTACACACTTTAAACATAAAGTCTTTTGGGACATAGAAACTAAATTCATGAACCATACTTGGTGCAGATCAGAAAGCTTATACGCAACTTATTCAACGTTCAAACTTTGAATTACATACAAACATATACATACACATAAATATGACTCATACGTGCTTCCAAATCGTATTTGTAACAAACATGCCATAATCATAAAAAAAAAACTGATCAAATACACACAACAGAAATAACACATAAACAATTTCTAAACAATCAATTTCATCCATATTTAGAAATGAAAATCAAAATGTACTTCCTTTTAGACAAATACATTCCTTATCTGAAACAGAAAACAAAATGCAAATTCCTTACAAACAAACTTGTCCATTATCGAGAACGTAAGACATAATACAGATTCCTTATAGACATACAAATTCGTTATCTGAATAAGAAAACATATTACAGATTCTTTACAGACAATCATATTTTATATCAGATACGGTAATCACATTACAGATTCCGTATAGCTAACTCATACGTCATCAAAGATCAGAACTCACGATATTTGTCTTCAAAATCCAACTTATACAGAAAAACATCTTTCTGAAATTAGAAGTGTCTAAAAATAAAATCATCAAACTGATCAAACTTCCATTACCTGAGTCGTGCACAAAGACAGGGCAATATCTGAATAGGACCATATCGATATAGGGTAAAGGGTCAGCCATTTTCTGATGGTGTGGATCCTATAACATGCGCCACTAAGGGTTAAAAATCCATAAAAAAATATCATTTAAGCATCGTGGCGGAAAATGTATCATATCATATCTAATCAAAATAGAATTATCCGAATCATTTTCTTCCAAAACACTTTAAAATCATATTCTTAAAATATTAGGAAAACATATAAAATAAAAGTATCACAAAATAAGAAAATTAGTAAAAATATAAATCAAAGTATCCACAATACATCTTAAAACACATTTCTGTAATCGAAAATAACTTCAAATTCCATGTATCACAAAACCATAACAGGCGTTTAGGAACCAACTCACTGGACAAAAGGAAAACCAGACGTCCATTGTCCGAATCACGCGCACTGATTGGACATTGTTTGAAACCAAACCATGTCGACAGAGGGTAGCAGAATGGTCGTAGACAGATGGGTAAGGCCTAGTAAAAATACAGAATACACATTGTGGTAAAATCATCTTATATCATAAGTGGAGTCAAAACCTTTTTGTATGTTTGTAAAAATTTTCAAACTAGCATACAATAACTTATTTAAAATGACAAACAATCAAAGGAAGCCATACACATATCAGACTCATAATCTAACACGTATGAAATCTATTAAATATTGACTAATGACTCATACATCGAGAAACAATATTATCACATTACACATTAATAACACAATTCTAACTTTATATATATATAAATACCTATAACACAAGATTTGTGCACACTTATATTGAACCACCCAAACCCGTGGCTATTACCAACCCAAACCCTTGGTGGTTTGGACCTAATCTAACTTGTACATGAATCGTAAACGTAAAGCATCTATTTTATTCGTAGTCGTAAAACATATATGAAAACCTATACTTGAATCACATACTTGAGCATATTTTTAAATCATTACCATAAAGCATGTACTTAAGATATAAACATAAACCATTTATAGAGATCAATTTGAAATTAAAATATAACTCAGAAACTTACTTACATAACATGATTATGATGCCTAGCATCAATAAATCATGACCTTAAACACACACCCTAAGTTATCTAATTATTTATGTATTACTCATCTATCATAATCCTTACCCACAATAGCAATTCATGTCGAAAGGCTTACCAAAATCACCGAATACATATACCCTTTTACTCATGATTTCGTCCAAGTGGCCATTCATTCTCCATGATCATTTCAAGCAAAAGCCAATAATAAGCATAATCAATCATGTGTCTAACATAGCTACACAATTCAATTAACCAAAAATCAAGAATTCATCATCATCCTCATTCATTTGGCCTAGAGGGCCATTTATCATTATTCTTGGAAAGTTCAAGCAATTATAAATCACATACATTATCTCAAACATCCATTTTTAACTTATTAATTTCAATATCAAAGCTTCAATCGCCACACAAGCATGTCATAAAGTTTAGGTTATGAACATATTCTCTCACCGTTTGAATTTCTGAACATTCTAAGACATATACCTCATCATGGCATCACAAGAAATATAATACACATCACATTTAACCCAAATCAAGTAAATAAATTCCCCTCACCACACATCATGAATTCGGTCAAGATCCATCCTTATCAATGCTTGCATAATCAAACAAATACAACACATAACCATAAAATATCATCATACACATGGATATAAATACAATCAAATCATAAGAAATAAAACTCCCCAACCTTTAAAATTCGGACACAAGCTTACGTATTTTCAAAATTTTAGGTTTCAATCACATTCTTGATCAATCCATATTAAAGCATTAACAAAAGTATGAATAACTATCTTATAAAGCTTCATTATGCTAAATGAACAAAAAAAATAAATTATTCATGGATTTGAAAATAGAAAAATAGAGATACATACTTGTATTTTGAAATAAAAAGAAGTGATGAGTAGGATAGCTTACTTGCATGAAATTTACTTGGGGGAGGTCCAAATCTCTTAGTTATTGGCGTGAAATGAAGTAGAATTTCTAGGTTGTAGAAGTTGCAGAGAAAAAATGTAGATGAAGAGAGAAATATGATGAATAGTAACTCATTTATATAACATGGGGTTGATTTTTTATAAATAAAATAATAATATCAATTTGTCACATGAAAAAATCAAGACATTTCATGAAATTTACTGTTTATCCTAAAAAAACATAATATTTGACTTTATTGTGTTCAAAATTTGGAAAAATATTCAACTCGAGTATAAGATTTTCGACGATATAAAGATCACAAAATCGGACATCGATAGATCAAGTTATGGGAAAAATCCTACAAATTATCTAATACGTGATAGAAAATAATTGCGTAGCAGAAATGTATATAAAGTATGGGTGGTATCAATCCACCTCTTCGTTAAAGCTCGCAACCCCCTCTTATCATGTTTCATTGCCTGAGCACGAATAGAAATGATAAAAGGCTCAAACCTTGTTGCGGCAATCCAAGCTTTAATGGAGAGGGAGAGATCGTTATACCAATTTCTCACGCTAGTTGGGCTGCCGCCAACCTTCAGACGTGATGCATCCAGCTACAAGAAGAGAGATAAGGTCAATAAATTAATAAAGACAGAAGTCGTGGAACACTGGAAATACTAAGAAGTATCAGGCCGGACAAACAAATAATACTGGCCTGACATTAAGAGATGTCTAGTCGAACATGCCAATTGGGGACAAACTCCACATAAAGCTCGACCGGACATAGATTGCAACAATAAATCCATGAATACGAAAAATAAAGAGAAGGGAAAAAGAAATTACGGGGTCCATGAAAGAGCATGCCTGGTCGCCCAGAGCAAGGAGTGTAGGAATAAGGTCCCAATATTCAAGACCAAATGACTTTTGATGGCTTGAAGCACTGTCCAAGGTTGCGATAAATGCCAGATGCGGGTCTTCTGGAGCAAGGTCGAGAGTAAGAAGTCAGCGGAAAGACATTCTGGAAGAATATGAGAAATGAAATCGCTGGAAGTAATTTTTTGATAAGAAGATTTTTGGAGCCCTAATAGAAGAATTTCTAAACACGTTGAATGTGGAGGAGAAAAATATTATTTTTATATACTTGATGGATATTGGGACGGACATGGAAAAGGGCATCCAACTGCACATACAATAACACTCATTCAGACAAGACTTTTCATAGCAGAGGTCGAAGCACCTCACACCGATCAAAGCATCAGGTGCCTGAGCGCCCATTTTCATAACAACAGAAGTCGAAGCACTTCATACCAATCGAAGAATCGGGGGCTCGGGCACCCATTTTCATCTCAGTAGAGGTCGAAGTACCTCACATTGATCAAAACGTCGGAGGTTCGAGTGCTTATCTTCATCAATAAATACCAACTTCTTAGTCAACCAATAACAATGTCTACCAACATAAAGACCATGTAAGTTTGACAATGTCAGGCGAGCCAGGTAAATAAAAATGCACACATTACTCTGATAGACTTGTTACTGTCACACACTACACAATCCTATCCAAGTGAGGGCGACTGTAGAAATCGTATTTTTTACAGCCCGATGATGAGTATGAGGACACATCTGAAGATTTTAAAGAAGTTGTAAGGTTTAATGCTAGAAAGGAAATAAACCCTGAAAAACCCAAAAGCCAGAGTTCTGACCAGACAGCAATAATGTCCTACCGGGTATAGGCTATAATGTCTGGCCGGATCTTCTTAAAGTCTAGCTGAATATGTATCGGATTTCCAAAATAGCAAGAGGACTTGATCCTTTTTCCCGTTTAACTGATTTCCATAACACAAAGCTTTATTTCTTAATCAGTTTCCTAAGTAATCTCTTTACTTAATAGTTAGTTTATTTATCAAAGGGATCTTCTCCCTAATAATCATAACCTTAGTACTATAAAAGAACTCACGTTCTTAAAAAAAATAGGAGGTTTATAAAGAAATGTTACCAACAACAGAAATAGAGAAGAGATACGGAAAGCCAAGATCAAGTAGTATTCATTAAAAAACCAATAACCTAGTAAACTTATACCAGATTTCCAACACACAGCAACCCAGTGATTCTTTCCAGCAAGAGATCAAAATAATGAACTGACCTTCAACAATGTTCTCGGACTCAAGTAACGCTTGAGTACGACCTGAGGGCCCTTAAAATTTAAACATTTCATTCAAAGCTCCATGCTTTGTTGACGTCGTATATCCGGTCGGACATCTTGTATGTCTGGTCGGACATGCATCTATCATACATAATGTTTGGCCATATGAATGGCTATAGTTGGCCTCGAATTTTCTTATGGTATATAGGATGGAATCCCAATGTATATTTCATAGCCGAATCTGAATGGACGAAAGTATGATTTAAAATCAGGACAAAACTCCACGTACTACCACAAAACTGATGCGCCTAGTTTTATTTTTATTTTCATTGTTATTTTGCTTAGTATATGATTGCCATGTAATTTACCGTTAACACCACCACTGCCTAATTTTCTTCTTTGGTTGTTATCTCTAATGTTGAGTATATAATTATTCGCGTCCATAAGCTTGTGTTTCTGTTACGTAACGAACTTCGGCCAGACTTCCGACAAGTTCGGTCAAACATGACTTAAAATTCGGCCAGCCATATAATCAAATCCTGATAGGGATCCACGATTTCAGGCCAGTGAAACATGCCTCCGAATCTAATATTTTTAATATTCTTACTGTTATGAGACATATATTGCTTTGATTATAATATTATTTATTGTATAGTTGTATGCGATATAAACTATTCGTGTGTGATTTATAAATTATAAGACATGTGGATCATCTTTTCGAACTTGTATATTATACTGGAATAAGTAAGGGACCATTCCAACCCAAAAGGGTTTAAGGTCCGACCTTACAAGGGGTGTAATGCAGCCTTAAATCATTCACAGTGTCTTATACCGAGTGGCAACTCCTTTATTCTTCGGTTAGTTCCCCATGGAATAATCTGTACTCTCTATGAGCTGCGATCTCAATAGTGTCGTGGTCACCGATGCCATAGACATATCGATAACCTTGTTTCCCTTCTAGACCGATTATCTCTCTCCATCATTGGATATGGAAATTGATATCCGTCTGTGGGTCTTCACGTGACATGCCAAGCCAAACCCAGTATATGTCCCCAAGATCATCTGACTGAGGGTCAAGTCAGCAGCCTGAGTAGATGGCTCAGAGGTGGAACTTACCACATTGTTAGTTGATGGAGTGGGTCTCTTACGTTGTCTGGGGGTCATCTGAAAAATAATAAATTGTTAGTTAGAATAAATGTAAGTTAAATATCATTTTCAAATACTAAAGTAAATTTATTAATTGATGCACTGTAGGGCCTAAAATGAGGTGCTTTCGTGCCTTAATTTGATGCACTTAACAATGCTTCATTTGAGGCACCACACATAGTTGTTTGCCTCAGAAACACTTGGTGTGCCAAAGTGTTTAAGGTTGTATGAGGATTTCAAAATTCCCCATACAATCATAATACTAACCTAGTCTAACAAACCACAATTTGAAATTAAAAACTAACCTTTGTCGAGAGTGACTTTGAGATAGGCACTAGAGAGTATTTAGGGTTGAGAGATTGAGTTTGAGAGAGGCATATGTATGGTTGTTCTACAGTTATTATAAATAACCTTTAGTGTTGCCAAGTCGAGCAATGCTAAAAATATACTTTTGACATTTTAGCATCGCTAATAAGTGGTGACGATAGATGTTAAAAAATTTAACGTCATAATATTCATTGGCGATGCTAAATATTGTTCATTTAGCGTCGCTAACTCGGTTGGCAACATTAAATATTGAAATTAAAAACTTTATATTTTTATTTTTCCCTTCATATTTGTTTCGTCCATACTGCTTATACTACCCCAATGCTGTGAAATATTTTGCCACAAACAAATAAGATATATATATATATATATATATGTGTGTGTGTGTGTGTGTGACATGAATTAATATTTAGACACCAAAGCTTACCTTTCAATTTGGTACATCCATTTGAATTGAACAAGACTCCATTTCCATGTTTCAGCGGGTAAATGCACTGACAGGTGAACCATTACATCAAAAAATACAAGTGGAAATCTTTGTTCCAACAGACAAAGAATGATGATGATTTCTTGCTCAAGTTCATCAATCACTGAGATGGTTAAAATCCCCTGACATAATTGTTTGAAGAGACCACACAAGTCCAAAACTGTGTCGAATATTTTTGATGGAAGGAGCAGAAGAATGTCCATGAGAAGAAGAATTTCCAGAAGCACGTGACAGTCATGACTCTTCAACCTATTTATTGTGTCATCTTTAACACATCTTCCTATATTTGATGCACGCCCATCAAGAAATTTTACTATTTTCAACTAGTCACAGAATGACTTCATTTTAGCCGAAGTTAGGAGGTAACAAGCATGTGGTTTGACATAGCCTCTAGGAATGGATTGCAAGTGTAGATCTTTGCGAATTTTCATATCCTACAGGACCAAACTCGTATTTTCAGTGTCTTTGTCTTCCCTGAAATGTTCAACAATGTGCCAACTAAATTTTTGCATATGTTTTATCTCAATGTACATCACATCTAAATTATATCGCAGACTCAAACTCCCCGATTACTCTAGCTCGAATAAAATGCTCCTTTCAGTCTAATTCAACTCTTCAGGTCGATGTCTGCGATGGGTATCTTTACTATTATGATGCTTCCCGGGTATGGTATTTGCGAGTCTCTGATGATGGAAAAGTATGTCAAATCCAGATAAATCGTTTGGCATGCTTCTAGGTTCTGGGTGACCATTAAAAAATTTACTTTTCCTACAAACGTTGTGAAGATGTATCACCTGCACACATTGGACAAGCCATATAACCCTAGTACTCAACCCATATAGAGAACCATATGATCGAAAGTCAATAATAGTCCACAGTAATGCCGCACGCATTTGAAAATACTACTCGGTAACCGCATCATAGTTAGTTACACCAATATTTCAGAATGTATGTAACTCTTCAATCAATGGCCTCAAGTAAACATCAATACCTTTACAGGAGGAAAGTGGATACGATATAAGTAAGAACAAGAACATGAAAGGTGTTGGAGTTAGTGCTTGGAGCGCCAATCCGAAAATTATATTATATATTATATTTTATTATTATTAATAAAATAACTACATTTTCATTTCAACTTTATTAATGGTAATTATTGTGTCATTATCTCTTAATACATATTAGTTTAATATATATGGATATATATGGATATATATATTATATATTGAGAATGACACCGATCTTAGAATAATTATATAGTAATACTAGACACTAAATGGTCCATCATTTGGATAGTATTACTATTATAAACTATTCTTAAAGTGTATATATTCATAGTCGTTGGTATAGACATTTGGGTATTTGTTGGAGTGAATATTGAATGACTCACAGACGATTCTTAATAGTTGGAAATACACACCACCATTAAGGGAATCTACTCGTGTCGAGTAGCATATGTGATCCTTTAACTATAGGATAACACTGATTTTGTTGGAGTGATCTTCCACACATTAGGCCATGTATGTCAGAGACCTTTTATGATATGACTGTTAGACGTTCGTTGGGTGTAGAACGATGCACTTGTTAATCAAGTATGATCAAGATAGGATCTTTCAACCTGTATGTATATCATAACGGGTCAAGATATCCATGTTAGTGAGTCATGATTCTTAAGACTTTGGACAAAGTTGATTACCTAGAGTTGATCGCATATACAGTAGAAATAGTATTATGATTCGTTGTAAAGAATCGTGGACATGTCGACAATATGAGATGTGCGTCTTGGAAACTTGATGGTGTAATCTATGTTTCCTAAGCACAACTCGGATAGCCTACGACCAAATGATTGTTAAACACCTGTAATGACCTTGACTTGTAAAGTTTAGAAAGTTCATTCGTGTTCTTCCTAAATTCAAAGGTGGTCGAATTGCTTACATATGAGCTAGGCTTATATGAAGAACATGTATGCACTTAGAGTGACCCATAATATGAATTGTACTCATTGAACACTTGGGTAGCTGATAATGTTTGATAATAAATAATATTTGATATTATAATTATCAATCAATGTAATTAAGTATTATTGGATAACATTATTCATTTATTTGACCAACTGAGATTAACTGGATTAATCCAAATTAATAATCACACAAGGACTTTATTGAAATTTAATAAATATCTATACCTTTGGAGGATATTTTGGTAATTATAAAATATGCAATAATATGTGTATTTGACTTGATTTAATTTGATTAATCAAGTGCTTAGTCTTTGGATTAATCAAGTGGTTACACTTTTATCTATATTTAACTAAATTAAATCAAAATGGTATACAAATTTGATTAGTTACACCTAATATGTATATTTTGATAAATTAGATTAAGCCACCTAAAAGTTAATTAGAACTTTTATTAATTAAAAAAATACATAAGTTTGATTATAAAAAGCAATTTTTTTTATCAAAGAAAACATAAGAAAAATTAACCGACATAAAATATTTGTGAGAAAAGTTTTGAAAGTTCTCTACATTTTCAACAAGGAGAAGAAGATTATATCTTGGAATTAAGCTTTTTAGGTAAGTTTGATATTCTCTAAAACTATATTTTTCATTAGTGAGGTTTTATCATTAGTGAAGAATATAGTATGTATTATGTATTGGATACATAATTATTGGGTTTCTAAGGACATCCCAAGATCAAATCTAGCATGAAATAATGTGAATACTCAAAGTAAGCGGCTTTTAAAAAGGCCTCGTAAAAGGGGTAAAGTGAAGAAGGAGTCGGAGCTAACCATAGTGATATGAGTCCCAGATTGAGAAATTGGGGAAGACTATGTCTCGTGCGTGAGTGAGCTTATCCTGATCAAAGAGGTGCGCAGTACTGATCTAGAAGACAATGAGGAGATCTTTTCTCGTTGTTCCTAGAGGCCATACAGCGAAAGATTCGCTCATCACGAGAATCTTACATATTACCTTAGGCGTTAGCACTTTAGAAAGATTGCAGCTAGCGGGCCGAAAAATGTGGCTTTTGAGCCTAGGATTTCGATATCGACTTTCATTCACTCCCCACTTAAAAGTATCTACCGCACCTGCCAGCCATATCTATTCCTCGATTATTTTGATTGAAGGTACGAGCGAGATAGGAAGGACAGGGCCCAGGCCAGGCCGGGAACAGCACCGGAGCGGGAACTCCCCTACCCGCCGGTCGAAGGCCATTAGTGATATGGGCAAAACAAAACTTACGTGAATACGTTGTCTCCAACACTGCGAAAGTTGCGGAAATATACTTACAATGAACGGATGGATGGTTGTGTTGATTACGAAAATTTTTGCTTCCTTTGAAAGTCTCCAAGCTTTCCTTTTGAAGTTGTTTGTTGAAGCTCCAAGCTTGAAGGTTGAGATTCCAAACTGAAATGATGGTTTCCCTATCACCTAGTATGATTCCTTTAAGTGCTAGCTTTGGAAATTTTTGCAACAAAAATTTCCCTTTTGTTCTTGCAAGTTTCGGCCAAAGAGAGAAAATGGGGAGAGAGAGAGCTTTTTGATATTTTGTGTTTTGTTTTCTAAAAACCTAATACAAAAAGTCTCACCAATTTTGGTATATGCTTTTCCAAAAAGCTAAACAAATTTTGGAGGGAAAAAACCATTTAATGCCTCCAACAACCCCCATCAATCATAAAGCGACTAGATGTCTATCACCAAAAGGTTGATATGACTTCCATCACTTAAGTGACAATTGATGTGACATGTGATGTGACTTATGGGCCCCACTAGATTCAAAATCGGAGTGGGCCCGCAAACACATCCCGGGCTCGGTTTCGTTAATTTCTAATTAACGATTTTTCCGTTGCGACTTAATTAAATCAAATTTAATTAAATAATTATGCCTAGCAAAATTACCGTTAAAGTCGCTCGCGAATTAATTCTAAATTAATTCGTTCGCTCGAATTAAAATCCAATTTTAATTTCGCGTCGAAATCCAATTTCATTTAATATATCGAATATATTATTTTATCGATTAATTCCGAATTAATCGTTCTCTCTATTCAAATAGTATTTTATCCCAGATAAAATCTCTCCGTAATTAATCTTAGATTAATTATGTTCGAATCATACGTCATAGGTGAATCTTCGGGAAGCGACCCATGAGATCCCTGGATATGTTGGCAGTAAATCCGGTCATCGGACTATCCGAACGAGTGCGTACCTCATACCACGTTCTAACCATTTTACGAGACATGGTTGGCTTCTAGCGAAGCGCCGTGCCTACCCAATTTTCCAGAAATATTCTTTTAAGGAATATGTAATCTATGTCAGGCGTAGTATACGTAGTATTGCGTATAACGATCCAGTATAGGATGTCACATGCAAAGCCTGGGGCTGGAATAATGTCTGCCCCGTACGAAGCATATATCAGATGACAAGCAACTAGTCTCTTTAATCGGATAATCATGACCTTGTCATATTATCCCGATGGTTGCAACACATTAGAGTACTAGTTCTGTATCCATGCGTGATCATCATCTCCATATGACTGAAGTGATACTTCCATCTTGACATCACACCCAATACACTACGATTCTCAATAAAGCCAGAAGAGGCGTACACTGAACCTGTTAAAGTCCCGGACTACCAAAACCAAAGCGTATTGATTGTCGCAAGTACTAGCGATGTAAGTCTCAGGTTAAGACCAAATACACCTACCCTGATTCGGATTCCCATAGACACATAGTCATACTACCAATGGGATTCCGAGGGGTCTATCCAGAGCGAAGCTATTTGCGTACCATCGGTAAACACAACCTCCTATCACACTTGCATAAGTATCCAATACTTAAATATATGAGAACTATGTACATGTCGTTCAAACATTTGCTGAGGAATAACTTTCGTCAGCGGATCTGCAATATTGTCCTCTGATGCGACCTTCTCGATCTTCACATCGCCACGATGTATGATCTCACGAATCAGATCGAAACATCGAAGAACATGCTTGGATCTTTGATGAGACTGCGGTTCCTTAGCCTGCGCTATAGCCCCGTTATTGTCACAATACAATGGAATGGGCTCAGCTGCTAACGGAACTACTCCTAATCCAATTAGGAATTTACGGATCCAAACTACCTCTTTTGGTGCTTCAGCTGCAGCAATGTACTTTGCTTCTATTGTTTAATCGGCAACAGTCTCTTGCTTGGAAGATTTCCAGCTTACTGCTTCGTTGTTCAAACAAAATATGTACCCGGATTGCGACTTACAGTCGTCTTTATCAGTTTGGAAACTTGCATCAGTATACCCAGTTACCTCAAGTTCTCCATCTCCATAGATTAAGAAAGCATCCTTAGTTCGTCTAAGATACTTAAGGATATTCTTAACCGCCATCCAGTGACCATCACCTGGATCGGCCTGATAGCGACTACACATGCTCAAAGCATACGAGACATCACGTTGCGTACATATCATGGCATACATGATCGATTCGACTGCCAAGGAGAATGGGATCCGACTCACGTTGTCTCTCTCATCTTGAGTTTTAGGACACATGTCCTTAGATAGAGTGACACCATGTGACACTGGCAACAATCCCCTCTTGGACTGATCGATGTTGAATCTCTTCAACACTTTTTCAATGTACATGCTCTAGGAGAGTCCAAGCGGCTTTCTAGATCTATCCCGGTAGAACTTTATTCATAGAATAAAGGCTGTTTCTCATAGATCCTTCATGGAGAATTTTAATGAAAGCCAAGCTTTCACCGATTATAACATGGGAATGTCATTGCCAATAAGCAATACATCATCGACATAAAGGACAATGAATGTCAGTGCGCTCCCACTAATCTTCTTACTTACACTAGGATCATCCTCGTTTTGAACGAAATCATATTCTTTTATGATCTCATCAAAATGTTGGTTCCAAGAACGCGATGCTTGCTTCAATCCATAAATGGATCGATTTAACTTACAAACCTTGTTTGCAAGTCTTGGTACGACAAAACCGCCAGGCTGTTGCATATATACATCCTCCAAAAAGTTTCCGTTAAGGAAAGCGGTTTTGACGTCCATTTGCTATATCTCGTAATCGAAATATACAACAATAGCAAGCATAATCCGAATGGATTTAATCATGGCAACAGGTGAAAACGTTTCATCGTAATCGACACCATGTCTTTGACGATACCCTTTCGCTACAAGCCTAGCTTTGTACGTCTGTGTGTTGCCATCCATGTCAGTCTTCTTCTTGAAGACCCATTTGCAACCAATAGGCTTTATGCCTTCGGGTGCATCAACCAGTGTCCAAACTTGGTTAGTGTACATGGAATCCATTTCAGACTTCATGGCCTCTTGCCATAAAGTCGAATCGATATCTTGTATCGCTTCCTCATACGTAGCCGGCTCGTTATCCTTAATAAGATTGATATCCACATTAGGTGAGATCAGAAACCCATACCTCTCAGGTTGTTTTATGACTCTCTCCGACCTACGTTGTTCTTGTGTATTTGAAAATTGTGGTACAGTCTCATCCCTGATGGACTGTTCATGTTCCGTTAAGGATTCTGTGCCAGGAACAATGTCACTTTGATTTTCACCGAGTTCTACTTTCCTCCCACTAACCACTGTATTTAGGAATTCCTTCTCAAGGAAAACCGCATGTAGAGCAACAAATACTTTGTTCTCTCGTGGGTGATAGAAGTAATATCCTTTGGTTTCCCTAGGATATCCTACAAATAGGCACTTATCCGATTTGGGTTCTAGTTTGGTACTTTTCAAATGTTTGACGTATGCCCAGCAACCCCAAATCTTCAGGAATGAGAAACTCGATTTCTTTCCTGTCCATATCTCGTACCGAGTATGTTGAACAGAATTTGACGGAACCTTATTCAAAATAAGTATTGCACTGTTCAATGCATATCCCCATAAGGAAATGGGTAGCTATGTGCGACTCATCATTGACCTTACCATGTCCAACAAAGTTCGGTTTCTCCGTTCGGACACACCGTTTAATTGCGGTGTTCCGGGAGGAGTCCACTATGAAAGAATACCATATTCTTTCAAGTAATCAAGAAACTCATTGCTTAAGTATTCGCCACCATGGTCCGACCGTAATGTCTTAATACTTTTGCCGGTCTGTTTTTCTATTTCGTGTCGAAACTCTTTGAATTTCTCAAAGGTTTCCGACTTGTGTCTCATAAGATACACATAACCATAACGCGATGCATCATCCGTAAAGGTTACAAAGTATTCATATCCACCTCTAGCCTGGCTAGACATGGACCCACATACGTCACTATGAACGAGGGCTAACAGTTTGGTGGCACGTGCACCTTTACCGCTAAAAGGTGATTTAGGCATTTTGCCTAATAAACAAGATTCGCAGACGTCATATGAATTTGGATCAAATCCGTCCAAGTACCCAATCTTCGAAAGTGTGGATATGCGAGTCTTGTTAATGTGTCCTAGACGACAATGCCACATATAAGCTTCATCTTTTAGATTACTCCTTTTGAGCCTTTTGTTTGTCATTTTAGGAGATTCATTTATATTCAAAATATAAAGACCGTTATTTGCAACAGCTGTGCAAATTTCTGCATCATTTTTATAGAAATAACACCCAGTGTTTCTAAATACAAAAGTATACCCACATTGGGCTAACATAGATATAGAAATAATATTCCTAGTCAAACTAGGTACATAATAACAGTCTGTAAGGTTCCAAAACATAAGTGCCAACAGCCAAAATGGCGACTCGTGTCCCATTTCCAACGCGGAGGTCAATCTCTCCTGAGGCCAGTCTTTACTAATCTGCAGATCCTGCACATCAGTACATATATGAGTACCACAACCAGAATCAAAAATCCAATTTTTAAAACTAGTAGTAGACATGTTTATTTCTATAACAAACATACCTGAAGTCGGTGTCTTCCCGTTTTGATTTCCTTATGTGTGCCTTGTACTCACGGTAGTCACGCTTCAAGTGACCCCGCTTCCCGCACTGCAGACATACATCTTGGGATTTGTCATTGCCATTCCCAGAAGGTTTTGACGATTTGGCCTTGACTTTCTTCTTATTCTTCTTCTTTACACCTCCAGTCGCCTTAGGCCAAGCCTTGGGAGACTGAGATGTTGAAGCGAAGTGTGCCTCATGCTTCTTGCCATTTATGAGCTCTTTTTCTACTTGCGTAGTGTAGACATTAACTCTCCAAGAGTATGGTCTTGGTTCATCATATTGTAGTTCATGATGAACCCACTCCAAGTGTCGGGCAGAGACTGTAAGATCAAATCTATAGAAGTCTCAGCCTCGAAGACAATGACCATCTGTCCCAGCTGCTCAATGTCAGCAATCATCTACGACACATGGTGCTCAACAGATGTACCCTCTGACATGCGAGCGCGAAAGAGCTTCATCTGTAACTCATATCTCTGCGATCTAAGATTAGATCGATGAAGATCATGCAACTTCGCCATCATATTATAGGGATCCAATCCCTTGTTCTGATGACAGAATTATTGAGTCATAGCAGCAAGCATTATAGATTGAGCAGTGAAGTTGTCATCGCTATGAGTCTTCCAAAGCTCTAGCTCAACTATCTGATCAGATCTAGACTTAGGCCCAAGAGGTCTCTCTATAGTGTAGAGCAACTTCTCGGATCCCAGGACAATCGTGAGATTCATATCCCAATCTTGAAAGTTCGCGCCATTAAAGACATTGTCGCCCATGATAATATCTTTAATGCTCAACTTTCCTGTCATCTTAATTGCAATAGTCAAACTATTCAATTAACGATGTATGGGTACAGTCTAACTGTTACAAGAAAAATAATAAAATATTAGTCCAACTAATAAATATTTATTGACGAAAAAATTTGAAAGTGCGTAAAGCCAAGTATTTGAAAGAAATTGCAAATTCAATCTGGCCTCCCACTATTTTTTGGCGAGCTTCTAACCCTCTGTTGAGTACTTGGGAAACCTAGTTTCCTAGTGGGCTAGAATCCCGTTAAATAACACACAACCTTGACTTTGGCCAACAAGCTGTATGATATTTAACTAGGTAGATCTCTAAGATCAACTGGATCTCATCAAATTCCTAGATCCGGTAGGTGGACCTCCAAGTCCGAAACATATATACAATATATATATGCCAATATATCCAATATGTTTTCCTAACCTTTTCCTCTGAATCAACTAAGCCTTGTCTTTGGCACAAAAAGCTTAATGATTCCAGTCAAGCGGAACCCATTGACTTTGGAAAGCTTCGTAATCGATGGCGATGGACAAGAAGTGATCTTGACTTTGGCCAATAAATCACAACTTGGACAAGACATACGATATGGAACAAAACCTTCATGATTCAAACACATCCGCGATGGACAAAGGTCTTGAATTTGGCCAACAAACCAGTGCCAATCTTGGATCTTGAGAAAGAATCACTCAATGGAAGGAAAATGCTTAATATTTGTTGAGGTTTTTTCACGTAAATTGGCAACCAATTTATTATCTTTGATTAGGTCTCATCATACACCCTTAAGCATGCATTCTAAAAGCATAATAAGGCGCGGTAAATAAATTAATAATGATATGCGGATGGATATCTCACAAATTATTCCTAGAACAAATCACTCCCTTTCCTCTCCCTGGCTAGCACTATTCTACTTCTACCCAATTACATAATACAATTAAAGAAACCTCATTAACATTGAGGGGAATTAGGTGAGAAGAAATTACAAAGAATCGAGAGATAAGGCTGGACACGCAGGTCCAATATAATAAATTCTAAATTTACAATAATTTCCAAAATTGCCATTTCCCTTCTAATATCAATCCGATATACATTATTCATACAACACATCCATGTATTCACACAAAACATGTTATTCAATCAATCTAATCCAATTAATTAACCTTTGAATAAAGTGATCATCCAATGTTCAAACAACGATTTGATTTGCGCGAGTCCAACTCGTTTAAGAATAAGTACTCAAAGTACGAATTCTTGAATTATATCGAACTACAATTTAAATCTAATTTAATTTGTATTCAATACTAATTCTATATTTAATTCCAAATTAAATAATTATACTTTTAATGCGCCTTTACGACTTAGATTCTAAATCTAATCTTAATGGGTCTCAAAGCCCAATTAACATCCAATGTCTATTTAATTAAAGTCCAATGGGCTTTCAATTAATTTCTTAAGGCATGGCTTTGGTCAATATGGGTCAAACCCAAATACCAAGGCCCAATAAAGGAATCACCCTATTTGCCAAGAAATCAATTTTGGCCCATTAAGCCCAATTAAATGTTTAAAGGCCCATTTGTTATATTTAGACTTAATGGAATGGTTTAGGCCCAATTTGGATCAAATCCAATTGTCCTAAACCAAATTGGCCCAACCAAGCCCATTAGGCCCAAATACAACATTTTTAGCCCAATTCCAAATTAAGCCTAACTAATTAAATTCTGATATTCCAAATTTCATAATTTAATTAATTAAAGTGTATTGCACTAATTAATTATTTAAATCAATATTTCCAAAATGCTAATTTAATCAATTAATCATGCTTTAATATATTCAATACATGTCCAACATTATTGAAACAAAATCAACTCATTTTCATGCTTCTCAAGTCACGGCAATTTGAAGGATTTTATATCCGATTTCGATTTCAATCTGATTAAATCACAAATCAATATATCTCAAGTCTTTAAACACATCCAATGGTCTAAAAAACAAAAAAATTACCATGACTTTAGGGCACTATAACTTTCGGCCAAGCCTAAGATTTTGGGCAAAATTTATCCAATTAATTTTTTATAAAATTGATCATGCATAACTCTAAGTTATCAACATACAAGCATACTCAAACAAACAATTTGATTAAAACATGCTTAAATCAAAAATACCCAAATCAAGATTATAAACCCTAAATTCAATTTCATGCTCAAAAAGGCTCTGACACCATTATTGAGTTTCTAAGGAAAACCCAAGATCAAATCTAGCATGAAATAATTTGAATACTCAAAGTAAAGTTGCAGAAATATACTTACAATGAACGGATGGATGGTTGTGTTGATTACGAAAATTTTTGCTTCCTTGAAAGTCTCCAAGCTTTCCTTTTGAAGTTGTTTGTTGAAGCTCCAAGCTTGAAGGTTGAGATTCCAAACTCAAAGGATGGTTTCCCTATCACCTAGTATAATTCCTTTAAGTGCTAGGTTTGGAAATTTTTACAACAAAAATTTCCCTTTTGTTCTTGCAAGTTTCGGCCAAATAGAGAAAATGGGGAGAGAGAGAGCTTTTTGATATTTTGTGTTTTGTTTTCTAAAAACCTAATACAAAAAGTCTAACAAATTTTGGAATATGCTTTTCCAAAAAGCTAAACAAATTTTGGAGGGAAAAAACCATTTAATGCCTCCAACAACCCCTATCAATCATAAAGTGACTAGATGTCTATCACCAAAAGGTTGATATGACTTCCATCACTTAAGTGACAATTGATGTGACATGTGATGTGACTTGTGGCCCCCACTAGATTCAAAATCGGATTGGGCCCACAAACACATCCCGGGCTCGATTTCGTTAATTCCGAATTAACGAATTTTCCGTTGTGACTTAATTAAATCAAATTTAATTACATAATTATGCCTAGCAAAATTACCGTTAAAGTCGCTCGCGAATAAATTCTAAATTAATTCGTTCGCCCGAATTAAAATCCCATTTTAATTTCACGTCGAAATCCAATTTCATTTAATATATCGAATATATTATTTTATCGATTAATTCCGAATTAATCATTCTCTCTCTTCAAATAGTATTTTATCCCAGATAAAATCTCTCTGTAATTAATCATAGATTAATTATGTTCGAATCATATGTCATCGGTGAATATTCGGGAAGCGACCCATGAGATCCCCGGATATGTTGGTTGTAAATCCGGTCGTCGGACTATCAAAACACATGCGTACCTCATACTACATTCTAACCGATTTACGAGACATGGTTGGCTTCTAGCAAAGCGCCGTGCCTACCCAATTCTCCAGAAATATTCTTTTAAGGAATATGTAATCTATGTCAGGCGTAGTATACATAGTATTGCATATAACGATCCAGTATCGGATGTCACATGCAAGGCCTGGGACTGGAATAGTGTATGCCCCGTACGAAGCATATATCAGATCATAATCAACTAGTCTCTTTAATCGGATAATCATGACCTTGTCATATTATCCCGATGGTTGTAACACATTAGAGTACCAGTTCTGTATCCCTGCGTGATCATCATCTCCATATGACTGAAGTGATACTTCTGTCTTGACATCACACCCAATACACTACGATTCTCAATAAACATAGAAGAGGCGTACACAGAACCTGTTAAAGTCCCGGACGACCAAAACCAAAGCGTATTGATTGTCGCAAGTACTAGCGATGTAAGTCTCAGGTTAAGACCAAATACACCTACCCTGATTCGGATTCCCATAGACACATAGTCATATTACCAATGGGATTCCGAGGGGTCTATCCAGAGTGAAGCTGTTTCCGTACCATCGGTAAACACAACCTCTTATCACACTTGCATAAGTATCCAATACTTAAATATATGAGAACTATGCTATCACGTTTCCATAACACGCACAAGTGCAATACTAGTCTATTTCGTATTATCGATGTCCAGTCTCGATAATACCACGACTAGGGATATTTAATGATTAAACCTTTATGGATTGATATTGTCTCATATCTTATAATTCGAAACTAATCATAAAGACTTTTATCATTTATATTTAAGTAATCAAATTACAAAATGATAAAATGCAATTTCCATTGTCACATAGTTAATTTGTACAAAAACCACAATGTCTTTTACAAATAGTGACGCTATGGGTCATAATTGTCCAACAATAATAACATAGTTTGAATATGAATTTAGGTTAATGAATAGTGTATGGATGCTTTGGAAGCATAAACATGATATGCTTGTGATTGAGTAAAATATGTTCATATTGGATATGAAACATAAAATTAGAGTTTGGAACTCTAGATGAAGCGTGGAGTTATGGCTACCATTCTAGAATTACTTGACCACATTTAAGTGACATAAAATTATTCATGGGTTGCTTCTTTGTAGGGTTCTTGTTTGATTTGTATTTTAGATTTTAGATTTATACATATTTGTATTTGAATATAATAATATTTTTTAAAAATATTTAACATATTTGAAAAAATGATTTTTATTAATATGTGATGAAGTTGGTTTTGATAATAAAATTAGATTTTGGGTGAAAATCAATTTTGGTTTGCTCTCTAAAATTTTTCTCACTGGAGATTTATGACAATCAAGCAATCATTTTATCACGAGAGATTTGTGAAGCGCGTTGCTGCACACGATACGCCCATGTGATGCACACTGAGCTTCATTTTTTTCGATTTTAGTCCTTCTAGACTTTGATTTTTCTCTGGTTGTTCTCTATGGACTTGTAATGGAATATAGTATTCCATTTAATTATTTAGAAATACCTTCATTCTCTATATCCATGAGTTAGACCCGTTTTCACTGCGTAGGACACTAATACAACCCTAGGGATTCCATTTCCACCCCAACAAAATAGTACCAGAGCTGGTCTTAACCACACAATATATTTTAAATAAAAAGTCATGTTCTTACATGTTTGACATGTATTTGAATATATGCCTCTGTAATTTTAATTAAATTATGCATAAGTCATATTAGATATGCATTGTATGTTTTAAATTAAAATTTTTACTTTAATCCAAGCATATTAATAACTTGATTGTCATAAATCTTCTGTGATTAGGTGAATTCTTCATTTTAAGTGGTAGTATTAATAATATTAGAGCATTATTGGATGGTTCGTCTTGTCATTACAGAGATGAATGAATTCCTATTACTTATGCCCAATACCTTCATTATTGTGAGGGTATAAGTGGTCGGAACTTAGGTTGCACCGGTAAAATATTAGTTGTAGCGTGATGTATTGATGTAGTCACCAATTCTTTCATTATTGTGAGGGTGTATTTATGAAGCTCATTAGTGCATATTGACGAGTATACAAATGAAATATGTCTCAATCCAATACCGTCCTTATTGTGAGGATATGAAACGGTTCAGAACCAAATCTATGAGTCACATGGATGTGATTGACCAAAAGGTCTACCTAATGAATTTATGAAGGTCAATGTCGTCATCATTGTGAGGTTGAAGTAAATGTCATGAGATCCACTTCCCGCAATGAAATTTGATTGTTAAATTTCTATTTTTCCGTTAAGGGAGATTACATAATTATTTAAAGTATTGGAAGAGCACTGATAGATTTAAAATATATAATTGTATTAATGTTTTTATATTGACATGAAAATGTTTTTCTAGTGTTTATTATTGTCTTGTAGATGGTTGCCACAAATCCATTAGCATAACTTTTGGATTCCAATAAATTGAAAGGAGTTGAAAACTACTTTGAGTGGGAAATGAACATCCATCTTATTAATCGGAAATATTGAACTATGTGACACTCAATCTATTTCATGTCGACATCGATCTTGATTCCACTCTCGAAGAGTGGGAGACATTTGAAAAATGAAAGGATGAAAACTGAGGGTAAAATCCTATATATTAGGATCAATGGTTCAGGGTTTGCTCAGACAGTACATAGAAGTACCTGATGCATGGAGCATTATGAGAACACTCAAGGAGTTGTTCGAAGCAAATCAAGAAATTCAAATATATCAGAGATCTAAAGAATTATTTTATGCTATCCTCAAGGATGGAGAGCGGTTAGCATTCATGTTTTGAACATTATCGACCAGATCCAATATTTCGAACGATATGACATTATGATTGATGAACGACTAGGCAAAAATTTGATTCTATCTTCTTTTCCCAGTAGTTACATTAGCTTTATGTTAAAATTTCATATGCATTCGATGCAAGATAGTTATGAAGAACTTCATAACATATTATGCACGGCAGAGCATGATTTGAAGAAAGACAATCCCGCTTTATACCTCAATGATGGAGCAAGCTCTTAAAAGACTTCTAGGAAGTCAAAGAAGATCAAAATGGGAAAGAAAAATATATCAAAAAGAGACTCCAAGAAGTACAAAACTGCAAGACCGTATGTAGCTCGTGATGTATGTCTACATTGTAAGAAGTCTGGACACTGGAAATGTGACTGTCCGGAGCTGAAAGGAAAAACAGGACCCTCAGATACACTTTCTATTTTTCCTATTATTGACTTTTTATTATCTTTAGATGAAAATACTGGTTGGGTGTTAGACACAAGCAGTCCCACTCATATTTGCAACTCCAAGCAGGTCGTGAGGGTTAAAAGAAGGCTTAATAGAAGGGATATCCAACTTAGAGTTGGTAATGGCGAGACCTTGAATGTCAAATTCATAGGAACAATTATTTTAGATCTCCCTATTGGGTGTAAAATTATTTTACATGACTGTTTCTACCATCTCTAATTAGAAAAATTATGCCATTATCGTTATTGGATAGAGATGGGTATATTGTAAACACTAAATATGATACTTTATGTTTGTATAATAAAGACAACTCTTTGATATGTCAATGTTCTTTATTTAACGGTCATTATGTTTTGGAAACAAATCGAGATTTCTTTAATATATAGGAAAATAGAAATATAAGATTTGAATTAATTAATACTGAATTATGGCAGATGAGATTGGGCCACATAGGCGTTAAATGTCTATCAAAATTGGATAAAAATGGTTTGATTGAAGATCTTACCTTAGATCCTTATCCAATTTGTGAGTCATGTATCTAAATGAAAATGACAAAGGCCCCATTTCTTGATGTTGGACATTATGCTGAAGATTTATTGGAGCTAGTATACAGTAATTTGTGTGGTCTATTAATTCATGTCGCTTATAATGGTTCAACATACTTCGTGATTTTCACAGATGATAAGTCACAATATAGATATGTCTATTTGATGAGACATAAATTGAAAACATTTTATAAATTCAAAATAATCTGAAATAAAGTTGAAAAAAAAAACCGGGAAATTAATCAAGTGCTTTCGATCAAATTGAGGTAGTGAATTCATGAGCGAAGAATTCAGATGTTATTTAAAGGAGAATGGGACTAGGAACTCTTCAACAAAATGGTGTGTCTGAGTGGAGAAATCGTACTTTATTGGATGTCGTGCGATATGTGATAAGCTATAAAGATCTTTCAAATTACTTTTGGGATTATGTTTTACTTATTGCTGCCCATATACTTAACATAGTTCCATCAAAAGCTATTTCTACAACCCTATATCAGATATAGTACTGTAGAAATCCAAGTCTTAGATATTAAAGATTTGAGGTTATCCCGGATATGTTAGAGTTGTGAATCGGGATAAATACGCACCCAGTGGGTATAAATTCAAGTTCGTTGGATATCTTGGAAATTCTTTGGGATGTAAATTCTATGATTATGAGTAATGAAATGTATTTGTTGCTCGTTTTTTCATTTTTCTTGAAAATGAATTTTTGAAAGAAATTATGAATTGTAGAAAAATTAAACTCGATGAGTTTGATCCTAACATTGAGGAACTCGAAATAGAACCAGATACCTACTTAGGTAAATGATCTACGACGCACATTCTACGGAGGTCGAATAGAAGAAGAAGGCCTCATGTGAGACTATTTTTAATGTATGATGTGTCTCGATGTTATCCGCTTGAAGGAAACATATCCGACTACTTATAAACAGGCGATATTAGATATTGATTCATGAAAATGGCAGGAAGTCATGAAATCTGAAATGTATTCTATACATGACAATCAAGTCAGGGACATGGCTGAACTTCTTGAAAGAGTTAAACATATTAGTTGTAAATGAGTTTATAAAAGGAAGCGAGGGCTAGGTGAAAATGTGGAAACTTGTAAGGCCTGATTGGTAGCAAAATGTTGCACTCAACGTCCTGTGATTGACTATGATGAAGCATTAAGATTCATTTAGCCATTGCTACATATCATGACTATGAGATATGGCAGATGGATGTGAAAACCCTCAAATAGGATATCTATATGGAATAACCAGAATGTTTCATATCCAGTGAGATTTCAAACTTGGTTTGTTAGCTCAAGACTTCTATTTATGAACTTAAACAGACATCTTGAAGCTGGAATCGTTGTTTTGATGAGATAATTGGATTATCGGGATTCATTAAGAACGAGGACGAATCATGTGTTTATAAGAAAGTTAGAAGGAGCATCATAGTATACCATGTACTGTATGTAGACGATAATTTTTATCATTTGGAATGATATACGATTGATTTTAAGTGTGAAAGCCTACCTTATAGGAAACGTTTTCCTTGTGCCCAGCGGAAACATATTAGGCTCCGAGATCGACCTTGAAAAATTATGCCATCTCGCTTTATGTAAACTGAATGTTACCAACACTTGGTGACTTGATTTTCTTTTATTTTGAATTTGTTTCCTTGAGATCCATTGCTATGGATCTACCACTCGATCTTTCGAACTATGACTCGTTACCAACAAATGGAAGTTTGGACTTCACTCACAAAGTTTATTCTCTAAACTTTTTAGAGAAGATAATTGTCACATATTTTCTTTTTATTTTGTTTCAACACTTGAGAGAAAATATTAATCACTTGAGAAGTGGCTTTCTTTCTTTTCTTTTAAAACTTGAAGAAAAATAATAATGAAGAATATGAATAAGCTTTCTCTCTCTCACAACTTCAATTTTCCAAGATTCTCTGCCATTTTTTTAATTTAAAAAAAATAAAACACATGTCAAGGTTAATATGCCCAACTCTAAGATTCCATAGATATGTGTCATCGTGAGAAATCTTTTGTTGTTTTGTTCTAGATGTTTCAATCTTAAACATTTCAGTGTTGAGTAGTGAATTATGTGTTAACGGCCTTAACACATATAAATTATTTTAAGAGTTTCTTGTGCATATAGTTAATCAATTTCTACTAATAATAACCAAATTATTATTAAATGAAATGGAAAAACTATCATCCAAAAGCTTAGAGACATAAATCAAATTCCTGCGAAATCCAAGAATAAACAACATATCGTTCAAACATATATAACTATTATTAAAAATGCTTACACTAGAAACTCCAATTGCTCTTGTTGAAACGTCATCCCATATCCCGACCCTCATGGTGTAGTCACCTTTAGTAAGGTCTTTCCATGAATTAAGTAGCTGTAAAGAAAAACAAACATGGTTAGTGACTCCAGAATCAATAATCCAAACTAATTTATCATCATGTACTAATAAACACTCAATAACAAGTAAATCATATTTACCTGTGACCTTTTTCTCTTTCAGCTTTGCAAGGTATTTAGGACAATTCATTTTCCAATGCCCATCTTTTCTGCAATGGAAACAATTTCCTTTGGGCTTGGCATCCTTGGAGCCTTTCTTGTTCTTCTTTTTCATAGGGTTTGCCTTTTCATTCCAGTGTTTTTCTTCTTCTTCTTTGTAGATTTAGAAGATTCGGCAACATTTGCCTCTCCATTGAGCTTACAAGGATCCACCAACATGGACTCATAATGGTTGAGCTCAATAAGCAGTTGAGCTAAGTAAAAGACAACTTGTTCATAACATAGTTTCTTTTAAATTGTAGGAAACTATTCGGAAGAGTTTCCATGATCATGGTCACCTGGCTACACTCATCAATATGACCTCTATGGGTTTCGACCGTATTGAGATAGGTCATCATCCTCAAGATATGCTCTCGGACTGATGTCTTTTCCTTCATCCTAGTGGTCATCATTGAGAACATGGCCTCATGACGATGCCACTCTGAAGGTTGCCCGAACATGTCCTGTAATGACCCCATCATGAAAGATTTTTTACCCATTGGCCCATGTTTTGCAGCAAGAACCTCAGACATCTCTGCTAGCAAGCAACAACTGGCTTTCTCATTAACCCGACCCATTTTTGATAGGCATCACGCACAGCTTGGCTAGAATTTTTGGCTGGCTTGATAGGACATTCCTCCGTCAGGACAAATTTAAGGTCTTCACATATCAAAATAGTGTTCATGTTATTTTTCTATCATTCCACAAATAAGTGTCGCTGTAGGGTAGGTCAAGTATCCTCATGATAGATAGAGACAATCTCAATTGATTAATATATGTGGAAATAACTCTTATTCCTATATTAACCAAGTACTGCTTGATTTGATCAAGAAAGTGTAATATGTTGTTTCAGAACCTTTGGACTTAACTAGTGAAGTGCCGCTATAGGGTAGGTCAAATCACCAAATACATCTAGAATTCTCATCCTCTCGGAATCCAAACTTCATATTGACCCAAAATGGACACCATCTGTAGGGAGATTAAAACAAAATTATCTCGATTTTCCTTTTGAATCTCATATTTTCGGACTAATAACAAAGTTCACGAGATATATTGTGATATATCCCTCTCATACTCACTATTTAAGAGTTTAAGGTTTCTATTACACTAGTATCTAATTTATTTAGATTATGCGCGACTAAAACATAACATAATTAATACTAGTGGATTATTATTGATCTAACCAATTTTAACAATTAAAATTTTATTCACTAATTCTGATTAGTCTCAACTAATAGTTTACTTAATTAAACTAATTTAATTAAGTTTGCTTTAGTGACCTAATTTGTTGTAACACTTTAATTATTAGTTCACTAATAGGTTTAAAATTTAGAATTCAACGAATGGACCAATTTTAATTAAACTATTTAATTGATTTAAGCACGTTATAAATTCCAATAGTACGTGGAATTTTATCCCGAGTGCATACCACATTACCGTCTATTCAGAATCGGCTATGGAATTTACATTCGAATTTCCATCCAATATACTAAAGGAAAACATTATTCACTTATCCGGCCCATAAGTTTAAAACTTTGAATTTCTAATTTCTTAAACCATTAAACCAAATAATCTTATAAATTTATTTTCATGCATATCATATTCCAATTTAACTCTGAAATTACATAAAATCACATTTTATGTCTAGAATATCAGACATCTAAATATGTTATAGTATGTGAAAATACAATGGTAGGCATCCTAGGTTGTATGACATGTTATTCAAATATTTTAAAAATATTCACTTAACCAGTTGGACGTCCTAATGCCCAGAAAAGCATCACGATGCGTCGTAGTTTAAATCTGAGGTAGAATGTAAATTCTACTCGGCGTCGCGACTCAAATTGTTTAGCGTCGTGACATTGAAACATTAGGTATGAGCGTCATGACGTAACTTGCTCGGCGTCGCGATGTAAGTTGATGAGTGTCGCGACGCCCCTTATTTTCAAGGTCTGAAAGAAATAACTAAAGCATCAAAATTGCATTGACTGACCTTTTATTTTTCTATACAAATCAAATTAGTAAAAATATAATCTAGGTAATCCCTTGGTCTTCAAATCTAGCTCCATGAAGTGGTGTTGAGTCCTTTGCGGAATCGGCTCGAGTTATGTCCTTAGCGGCATCGGCTCTCCAAGTTACATAGAAGATTTCAACTTGAACTTTTACATAGGAAATAAACATACAACACTTGAAAGAATATGACCTTATGGCCTTACATTTCCAATATAAAAAAATAAGAGCCGAAAATAAATAACGATCAATGCAATACATTCATCACATGAATCAAAAACATTCATCACATGAATATTAAAACTATGCCTACTCATCATAACATGCTTACCGATAATTTATATCTCATATAAACCATTAAAATAGAAACTTTTAATTGAAAAAAGAAGCGTTAAGAACACTCTTTAATCTAGCTCTGTTGGGTTTCTAGATTAGTCCCAAGATCAACTCAAGCATAGAAACATGTGTGAATACTCAAAGAAGAATGGCAGAATCATACTTACAATGATCGGCTTTGTGATGCATCGAACATGAAACTTTTGGCTCACTTGAAGCTCACGGTTTTTGGTCCTTGTTGTGCTCCATTTGCTCGGCCAAGCTCCAAGCTTGGGTGTGCATTCCATGCCCATGGGTGGGTTTCCCTATCACCTTCGTAAGACTCCTAATGTGTGTGCTAGCACCTCGGAAAAATTTGCCGCAAATCTTTCCCTTTGCTTCTCCTTGTTCTCGGCAATTGCAGATTTTTAGAGAAGAAAATGGCCCAAGGCCGAGAGAGTGGAGAGAGGAAGAAGAAATGTGTTAGTTTCTTTTGATTTCCTAAATCAATTAATGATATACCAAATTCAAAAAATGGTATATGACATTTAAGCCATCCAACCACCACCATCAATCACTCAAAAGTGACAAGTTATCAATCAATCAAAGTGACAAGACATCCATCACTTGATTGACTAGTGATTTGACGCTTGATGTGACTTGAGGGCCGCACTTGAATTTGAAATGCGAGTGGGCCCGAAAACACTCCCGGGCTCGGGTTTGCTAATTCCGAATTAACGAATTTTCCGTTGCGACGTAATTAAATCAAATTTAATTAAATAATTGTGCCTAACAAAATTACTATTCACGTCACTAACGAATTAATTCTAAATTAACTCGTTCGCCCGAATTAAAATCTAATTTTAATTCCGTGTCGAAATCTAATTTCGTATAATATTTCGAATATATTATTTTATCGATTAATTTCAAATTAATCGTTCTCTCTCTTTAAATAATATTTTATCCCAGATAAAATATCTCCGTAATTAATCACAGATTAAATTTTCTCTCTCTTATAATTAATCCCAGATTAATAAAGTGCAAGTCATACGTCATCGGTGAATCTTCGGGAAGCGACCAATGAGATCCCCAGATATGTTGGCAGTAAATCCGGTCGTCGAACTATCCGAACACCTGCGTACCTAGTACTATATTTTTACCAATTTACAAGACATGGTTGGCTTCTAGCAAAGCACCGTGCCTACCCAATTCTCCAGAAATATTCTTAAAGGAATATGTGATTTATATCAGGCGTAGTATACGTAGTATTGCGTATTACGATCAAGCATCGGATGTCACGTGCAAGGCTTGGGGCTGGAATTGTGTCTGCCCCGTACGAAGCACATATCGGATCTCTGGTAACTAGTCTCTATAATCGGATAATCATGACCTAGTCATATTATTCCGATGACTGCAGTACATAAGAGCACCAGTTTCGTATCCTACGTGATCATCATCTCCACTATGACTGGAGTGATACTTCCGTCTTGACATCACACCCAATACACTACGATTCTCAATATACCCAGAAGAGGCGTACAGAGAACCTGTTAAAGCCCTGGACGACCAAAACCAAAGTGTATTGATTGTCGCAAGTATTAGCGGTGCAAGTCTCATGTTAAAACCAAATACACCTACCCTGATTCGGACTTCCATAGACACATAGTCATACTACCAATGGAATTCCGAGGGGTCTATCCAGAGCGTAGCTGTTCCCGTACCATCGGTAAACACAACCTCCTATTACACTTGCATGAGTATCCTATACCCAAATATATGAGAACTATGACGTTATGCTCCCACAACGCCACAAATGTAATACTAGTCTTTTACGCATTATCGATGTCCAATCTCGATAATACTCCGACTAGGGATATTTAATGATTAAACCTTCGTGGATTGATACTGTCTCATATCATCTCAATTCAGAACTAATCATATGGACCTTCTATCATTTATACATCTTGGTAATCTAATTACAAATGATAAAAGGGCAATTTTCTTTGTCACATGGTTAATTTGTACAGCAACACCATGATCTGTACAAATAGTTATGCTATGGGTCATAATTGTCCAACAAGCTCTTGATGCCAATTGTAGGAAACACTTGACTTTGAAAAATTTCTGCCCTCTCCCTTTGTATAAACCAAATGTTACCAACCCTTGACTTGATTTGCTTTTGTTTTGAATGTGTTTCCTTGAGATCCATTGCTATGGATCTACAACTCGATCATCTGAACTATGACTCGTTACCAACAAATCAAAGTGTTGACTTCACTCACAAAGTTCATTCTCTAAACTCTTTAGAGAAGATAATTGTCACATATTTTTCTTTTTATTTTCTTTCAACAATTGAGAGAAAATATTAATCACTTGAGAAGTGGCTTTCTTTCTATTCTTTTAAAACTTGAAAAAACAAATAATGAAGAATATGAATAAGCTCTCTCTCATAACTTCAATTTTCCAGGATTCTCTACCATTTTTTTTTTAAGAAAACACATGTCTTTTATATCCATAAGCCACTAATTGTTTATCCATATTATGGAAAATATAATGAATATGTAAGGCCATACTATAGCATGTGAAGTCGGTCAAGATTATGTTAGCGCGGATGTGGGACCCATAGGGTCGGATTGGTGCCCCGCGCAGCAGAAGCGGACCTAACTCATGGATATCAAGTATGTGTATATTTTTAAATAATTTAATAAAATAATATATTCTATTATGAGTGCATTGGAAAAAATCGAGGCTGAATCAGAGTCCGGAAACTCAAAAATGAAGGAAAATAAGCTCCAACGTGCACCCAATTTGCGCACCCTTCTTATTTATTTATTTCAATGGTTTTCCATTAGCTCTCTTTCCAGAGAGCTAACGGAAATTTGGGTTTTCATCCCAATTCATTTCCATCTTTCCCTAAATATTTTTAAACAACCAAAATTAATTTTTAACATCAAAATCAAAATCAATATTTGTTAAAGAATAAAATCATATTTTTCAAAATATCAAATATTTTAACAAAAATATTAATTTATTCTAAATACGCACATGCGTAATTTTTGAATCCAAAACACAAACCAAATTAAAATCCCAAAATGACTTATAAACAATTCTTGGTCACTCAAAGGTGGTCAAGTGATTCTAGAATGATAGCCATAGCTCTGAGTTTTTATCTAGAGTTCCAAACTGTAATTTTATATTTTTTTCAAATATAAACGTTTTGACCCAAACACCAGCATATTTTGTTTATGCTTCGAAAGAATCCATGCAAAATTCATTAGCCTAATTTCAACATCAAGCTATATTATTATGTATCTAATACATAGTAAGTCACTATATGTTTCACTAATGATAACTCACTAATGAAAACATAGCTTTAGAGAAGATCGAACTTACCTAGTAAGCTTGATTCCAAGATCCAATCTTATTCTCCATGTTGAAATATTGTAGAGAACTTCCAAAGTTAGCAAGCTTGACTCCAAGTTCTAATCTTGATATCCAAGATCCAATCATGATTTCTCATTGTTGAAATAATATAGAGAACTTCCAAAGCTTCTCTAAACACTTCTTTTACTTAGGCTAATATTTCTAATTCTTATTTGTTTTAGCTTTCACAAGCTTAACTTTCTTAAGCTCAAGCTTAAATAAAAACTTGCTCAAGCTTGTCTTTTATAGAAAAATTTATACACTTTTTTATTAATAAAATTCTTAATCAACTTTTAGGTGGGCTTAATCAAAATTTTCCAAATATGTATAATTAGGTGGGACTAATCACTTTTGTCTACCACTTTGATTTCATCCAATTAAATCAAGAAAAAGTTTAATTAATGGATTAGTTAAATATCTACCACTTTGATTTAATCCAATTAAATCAAGACAAATATACTTATTATTACATATTTATAATTACCAAAATATCCTCCATTGGTAGAGATATTTATGAAATTACATCAAATCCCTTGTGTGATTTTTCAATTAATCTAATTAATCCAATTAAGTCAAAGTAAATAATTAATGTTATCCAATAACATTTAATTATTTTAGTTCATAAATATAATAACAAATATGATTTATTATAAAAAAATATCGGCTATTCAAGTGCTCAATGAGTCCACTTCATATTGTAAGACTCTCTAAGTCCAGACACGTTCGTCATATAAGCCTAGCTTATATGTACGCAATTCGGCCACCTCCAAATTCGCGAAGAACACGAGCGATGTATCGGAACTAAACAAGTCGAGTTCATCATATATGTTTAACAATCCATCCATCGTGGGCTATCCGAGTTATGCTTAGGAAACATAAAGTACACAGTCAAGTTTTCGAGGTGCACATCTCATGTCGTCATGTCCACGATTCTTTACAACTAATCAGAAACCATTTCTGATATATGCGATCCACCTTAAATGATCGGCTTTGGCACCAAAGTCTTAAGAATTGTGACTTACTCACATGGATACCTAAACCCCTTATGGTACATATACGGGCCGCAGATTCTATCTTAATATGTACTTAATTAATGAGTACATCAGTCCACACCAAACGAACATCTAGCGGCCAGACCATGAAAGGTCTCTGACATATATGACATCAAAGTGTGGAGGATCACACACAGAATCAATGAAATCCTATAGTCAAAGGATCACATATGCTACTCGACTCGAGCAGATTCCTATTGACGTTGTTGTGTACTTCCAACTATTAGGAATCACCTGTGAGTCATTCAGTATTCACTCCAATGAATACCCACATGTCTATACGAGCTTCACATGCTCATGGTTCATCAGGTTAAACCATTAGAACTCCAAAACCAATGATTAGGAATCACTTTTGAATCATTCAATATTCTAGGTTATAGGAATTCAACCTTATTCCAAAACCAATGACTATGAATTTTTACTTTAAGAATAGTTTATAATAGTAATATTATCCCAATTTCGGACCACCCAAGGTCCAGTATTACTACATGATTATTCTAAGGTAGATGTCATTAATAGCATAGTTATTTTATTAATAAATAATAAAATATAATGTAGAATACATTATTCGGATTGACGCTCCAAGCAACAACTCCAAAAAATTGATATTTGCTTAGTGCTAATCCGGATGGTATCGAAGTCTTATCTCCTCCACATGTTTTTCGTATAACTTAGGAGGCAAGGTCTTAGTAAGTGGGTCTTCTATATTGTCTAGTCTTTGAACCTTCAAGACCACTATGTCTTTTTGTTCAATAATCTCTCTAATCAGGTGATATTTCCTATCCACATGTTTAGACTTGGAATTCGCACTCGGCTCTTATCCTACGTAATAGCTTCATTATTATCACAGTACAGTGGAATCGATTCCGTAATACTAGGCATAATGTCAATTTTTGTGATAAAATTTCTAATGCAAATAGCTTATTTAGCAGCTTCTAAAGTCGCTGTAAATTCCGCCTCAATGGTGGAATCAGTCGTTGTGCCTTGCTTTGAACATAGCGAACTAACTACACAACCATTAAAGGTAAATTTGTATCCGGATGTAGGCTTTCTATCATCTAGATTTACTTGAAAGTCGGAGTCTGTATAACCCTTAACTTATAGCTCATCTTCTCCATATATGAGAAACTTATCCTTAGTACCTTTAAGATTTTTCAAGATATATTTCACGGCCTTCCAACAATCATTACCTGGATCAGATTGATATTGGCTAGTCATACTGACGCTGAAACTGATGTCAGGTCTTGTACATAGCATAATATACATAATGCTTCCAATATAAGAAGCATATGGCAAGTTAGACATTCTAGCTCTCTCTTCCTCAGTCCAAGGTGCCATTTTCTTCGAAAGATGTATGCCGTATCAGAAAGGTACATTTATTACATTGCAGTTGGTAAAATTGTGTTTTTCTAATATTTTATCTATGTACATGGATTGCAACAACCCTATAAGTTTCCTAACTATATCCCGATAGAGCTTTATACCCAGTATATGGGAAGCTTCACTCATGTATTTCATGGAAACGTTCTTGCAAATGTAGGCTTTCACACTTTGCATCAATGTTATATCATTCCCAATGATAAAGATGTTGTCTATATACAAAACAAAGAATATTATCATGCTTCCACTAACTTTCTTATAAACACATGGTTCTACCTCATTCTTGATGAATCCAGATAATCTAATTTTCTCATTAAAATGACGATTCCACATTAGTGATGCCTGTTTAAGTCCATAAATAGACTTATGGAGCTTACAAACCATGTTTGAAGTCTCACTGGATGGGAAACCCTCTAGTTGTTCCATATAGATATCCTCATCAAGAAATCAATTTAGGAAAGATGTTTTCACATCCATCTATCATATCTCATAGTCATGATATGCAGTAATGGCTAAAAGAATCATAATGGATTTTAGCATGGCTACTGGTGAAAAAGTTTCTTCATAGTCAATCCCAAGACGTTGAGTGTAACATTTCGCTACCAGTGGGGCCTTAAAGGTGTCCTCATTTCCATCGGGCCCTCGCTTCCTTTTATAAACCCATTTATAACAAATAGGTTTAACTCCTTCAGGAAGTTCAACTAAGTCCCAGACTTGATTGTCATGCATAGAATCCATTTCGGATTTCATGGCTTCCTATAATTTTCCTGAGTTGATATCTAATATCGCTTCTTAATACGTAGTCAGATCCATTTCCTATAAGAAAAGAACATCAAGACTCGTATCAGATGTTAAAAACAGTCTCTGAGGAGGCCTTGATATTCTATTCGACTTACGTAGAACCTCTGTTGTAGATCCTTTACCTAGTTGGATCTCTGGTTCCATCTCAGGTTCTTTAATATTGGGATCAAATTCATCAAGTTTAATCTTTCTACAATTCCCATTTTCTCTCAAAAATTCATTTTCAAGAAAAGTGGCAAAACGAACAAAAAATACATTTCGTTGCTCAAAATCGTAGGGTTCATATCCCATGGAATTTTCCGGATATCAAACGAACCTATATTTATACCCCTTGGGTGCTAGTTTATCCCGTTGCGTAACTCTAACGTATGCATGACAACCCCAAATATTTAAATATCTAAGACTTGGATTTCTATCGTACTATATCTAATATGGGGTCATAGAAACAGCTTTTGATGGAACTTTATTAAGTATGTGGGCAATAGTAAATAAAACATATCCCTAAAGGTAATATGGAAGATTTATATAACTCATCATGGATCATACGATATCCAATAAAATATGATTTCTTCGCTCATACACACCATTGTATTGAGAGTTCATGGTGGGCTATATTGGGCGAGAATCTCATTCTCCCTTAAATAACTTCCGAATTCTTTGCTCATAAATTTACAACCTCGATCTAATCGAAGACACTTGATGAATTTACCGGTTTGTTTTTCTATTTCATTTCAGAATATTTTGAACTTTTCAAATGTTTATGATTTATGTCTCATCAAATAGACATATCCATATCTTGACTATTCATCCGTGAAAGTCACAAAGTATGTTGAACCATCATGAGCAACATGATTAAATGGACCACACACATCATTGTGTACTAGTTCCAATAAATCTTCAGTATGATGTCCAACACCAATAAATTGGGCCTTTTTCATTTCTTCTTGGATACATGACTCACAAATTGGATAAGGATCTATGGTAAGATCTTCAATAAAATCATCCTTAACCAATTTTAGTAGATGTCTAACACCTATATGGCCCAATCTCATATATCATAATTCAGCATTATTTAATTCAGATATTTTACTTGTATTTTCCTCTACATTAAAGACATCTATATATGTTTCCAAAATAAAATGACTGTTAGATAAAGAACATTCACATATGAAATAGTTATCTTTATCATATAAACATAAAGTATTATTTTTAATGTTTATTTTATATCCCTCTTTATCTAATATCGGTAAAGATATTATATGTCTGATAAGAGAGGGTACATAATAACAGTCATCTAAAATTAATTTACTTTCATTAGAGAGATCGAGAACAATTGTTCCTATGGCTTTGACATCCAATGTCTTGCCATTTCCAACTCTAAGTTGGATCTCCTATTTGTTTAGCTTTTTTTTAACTCTTATGGCTTGGATGGAGTTGTAAATATGAGTATGACTATCGGTTTCTAACACCCAACCATTATTTGTATCTTATGCTAATGAGATGTCAATAATAGGAAAAATACAAAGCATACATGGGATTCCTGCTTTTCCTTTCAACTCTGGACAATTTTACTTCCAGTGTCTAGACTTCTTGCAGTATAGACATGCATCACGAGCTACATGTGATCTTCAGATTGTTTCTTGGAGTCTTTCTTCTTATTTCCCATTTTAATCTTCGTAGACTTCCTAGAAGTCTTTGAAGAGCTTTCTCCACCATGGAGGTACAAAGTGGATTCCCTTTCTTCAAATCATGTTCTGCCGAGCATAACATGTTGTGAAGCTCTTCATATGTGGCTTGCATCGTATGCATTATAAAGCCAACATATGTATCAGGTAAAGAAGATAAAATCATATTTTGGCCTAGCCTTTCATCTATCATAGTGTCCTCAATCATTCTGACTCCAATTCAAGGAAAATGTTCATCTACTACTCTAAGTAGTTCAAGATTCCTTTCAATTTATTAAAATCCAAAAGTCATGTTAATGGTTTTGCGGCAGCCATCTACAAGACAACAATTAAATACTAGTAGTATATTTTTCAATTCAATACTAATACGATTAATGAATTTTAAATTTATTAGTGCATTCCCACTAGTTTACGTAATTCTGTAATCTCCCATAACAGAAAAATAGAATTTTGGCTATTAAAATTTCATAGCGGGAAGTGGATCCCATAACATTTACTCCAGCCTCACACTATCGACAGTCTTGACCTTCATAAACTTATTAGGTAGACCTTAAAGGTCAATCACATCCATGTGACTCTTTGTTTGGTCTTGAACCGTTTTTTATCCTCACAATAATGATGGTATTGGATTAAGATGTGTTCTGGTGTATACTTGCCAAATTGCATTAATGAGCTTCGTAATTACACCATCACAATAATCACGATATTGGATGACTACCTTAACTCATCACACTACATCTAATGTTTTACCGGAGCGACCTATGTTATGAGCCCTTATACCCTCCCATTATCGACGGTCTTGGGCATAAGTAGTAAGAACTCATTCATCTCCGTATTGACAAGACGAACCATCCAATAATGCTCCAACATTATTAATACTATTACTTAAATAAAGAAATCACATAATCATCGGAGATTTACGACAATCAAGTCATTAACATACTTGGGTAAAAATAAAAATTTTAATTTAAAACATGCAATGCATATCCAATATGACTTATGCATAGTTAAATTAAAATTACAAAGACATAGATTCAAATATATTTCAAACATGCAACACGTATTACTTGGTTAAGACCTGCTCTGATACTATTTTGTTGGGGCGGATGTTGGACCTATAGGGTCGGATCGGTACCCCACGCAGCGGAAGTGGGTTTAACCCATGGATATCAAGTTTGGGTATATTTTTAAATAATTTAATGAAATAATATATTCCCTTACAAGTCCATAGAAAAAAACCATGGCTGAATCTGAGTCCAAAAACTAAAAAACAAATGAAAATAAGTTCCAGCGCGCGTAGTATGCGCAATTTGTGTACCCTTCTTCTTTTTCTTCAATGGTTTTCCATCAGCTCTCGAAATTAGGGTTTTCACCATAATTCATTATCAACTTTACCTAAATATGTTTAAACACCCAAAATTAGTTTTTAACATTAAAACCAACATCAACATATGTTAAAGAATAAAATCATAATTTTCAAAATATCAAATATTTTTACAAAAATATTAATTTATTCTAAATACGCACATACACAATTTTTGAATCCAAAACATTAATAAAATTAGAATCCCACAATGAAGTGACTCATGAAAAATTTTAGGTCACTCAAATGTGGTCAAGTGATTCTAGAATTGTAGCCATAAGTCTAAGCTTTTATCTAGAGTTCCAAACTCTAATTTTATGTTTATGACCAACATAAACATTTTGACCCAAACACAAACATATTGTGTTTATGCTTCCAAAATATCATACACAATTCATTAGCCTAATTTCAACATCAAGCTATGTTATTATTTATCTAATACATAATATATCACTATATGTTTCACTAATGATAACTCACTAATGAAAATATAGCTTCAGAGAAGATCAAACTTACCTAGTAAGCTTGATTCCAAGATCCAATCTACTTCTCCTTGTTGAATATTGTAGAGAACTTCCAAAGTTAACAATGTTGGACAATTATGACCCATAGCGTCACTATTTGTAAAAGACATTGTGTTTTTGTACAAATTAATTATGTAGCAAAGGAAATTTCCTTTTATCATTTCGTAATTAGATTACTTAAATGTGTGAATGATGAAAGTCCTTATGATTAGTTCCGGATTTAGATGATATGAGACAGTATCAGTTCACAATGGTTTAATCATTTAATATCCCTAGTCATAGTATTATCGAGACTGGACATCGATAATGTGGAATAGACTAGTATCGCACTTGTGCGTGTTATGGAAGCATAACAGCATAGTTCTCATATATTTAAGTATGGGATACTTATGCAAGTGTGGTAGGAGGTTGTGTCTTATCGATGGTACGGAAAACAGCTTCGCTCTGGATAGACCCCACGGAATCCCATTGGTAGTATGACTATGTGTCTATGGGAGTCCGCATCAAGGTAGGTGTATTTGGTCTTAACCTGAGACTTACATCGCTAGTACTTGCGACAATCAATACGCTTTGTTTTGGTCGTCCAGGACTTTAACAGGTTCTGTGTACGCCTCTTTTGGGTTTATTGAGAATCGTAGTGTATTGGGTGTGATGTCAAGACGGAAGTATCACTTCAGTCATATGAAGATGATGGTCACGCAGGGATACATAACTGGTTCTCTAAAGGGTTGCAACCATCGGGATAATATGACTAGGTCATGATTATCTGATAATAAAGAGACTAGTTGCTAGTGATCCGATATATGCTTCGTACGGGGCAGACACTATTCCAGCCCCAGGCCTTGCATGTGACATCCGATACTGGATCGATATACGCAATACTGTGTATACTACGCCTGACATAGATTATATATTCCATTAAGAATATTTCTGGAGAATTGGTTAGGCATGGACCTTTGCTAGAAGCCAACCTTGTCTCGTAAATCGGTAAGAACGTAGTACAAGGTACGTACGTGTTCGGATAGTCCGATGACTGGATTAACTGCCAACATATCCAGAGATCTCTTGGGTCGCTTCCCGAAGATTCACCGATGACGTATGATTCGAACTTTATTAATCTGGGATTAATTGCGGAGAGACTTTATCTAGGATAAAGTACTATTTGAAGAGAGAGAACGATTAATTTGGAATTAGTCGATAAAATAATATATTCGATATATTATACGAAATTGGATTTCGACGCAGAATTAAAATTGAATTTTGATTCGGGCTATCGAATTGATTTTGAATTAATTCGCAAGCGACGTGAATAGTAATTTTGATGGGCATAATTATTTAATTAAATTTGATTTAATTACGACGCAACGGAAAAACTCGTTAATTCGGAATTAACGAAACCGAGCCCGGAATGTGTTACGAGGCCACTTCGATTTCGAATCAAGTGCGGCCCACAAGTCACATCGCGAGTCACATCACTTGTCACTTTAGTGATAGATGTCAAGTCACTTTTTGGTGAGTGACATGTAGTCACTATTCATGGTAGAAGTTGGTGTGAGCATTTATTGAAATTTTGGAGCCAAAACATTGTTGACTTTTGGAAAGGATATACAAAATTTTGGTAAGGAATTTTAAGTAATTGTTTTAAGAAAACAAAACACAAAAAATAAAATAAACAAAGAAACTCTCTCTCCCAAAATCCTAGCCATTGCCGTGACTCTCCAAAGAAGAAAGGAAGATTGTTTTTCTTTCATCTTTTGCTAGCACAAACAAAGAATCAATACAAGGTGTCAGGGAAACCAATCTAAGAGCTTGGGATCCATTTAAAGCTTGGAGCTTGTTCAACATCATCAACAAAATCAACCTTGGCCGAGAGCATCTAGCAAGGGAAAAGTTTTTGTTGATCATCACATCCAAAGCCGTTCAATGTAAGTGTGTTTCTGCCACTCTTATTTGCGTATTAATTCTATTTATATGCTTAATATGATATTGGGATTAACCTGGAAACCCAACAATAGTATCAATGAGCCATTTTGAGCATGAAATATACTTAGGGTAAATTTTGGGTAAATTGTATTTGAGCATGTTTTAACTAAATTACTTGTTTGAGCATGCTTGTATATGAATGACTTGGAGTTGTTCGTGATCAATTTAATGAAAAATTAATTGGATCAATTTTTGCCCAAAAAGTTGGCTTGGTCGAATGCTTGTTACCCTATAAAGTCATGGTATTTTTTGTTCCTTTGATCATTGGATGACTTGAAACAATTGAGAAATGTTGATTTGTAATTCAATCGGATTGAAAACGAAATCGGACATAAAATCCCACCAATGCCGTGAGCTTTGAGCATGTAATGAGATGATTTTTTGAATCAATTATGTTGGACATGTGTTGAGGATGAAAAGCATGATTAATGGATTAGATTAGTATTTTGGAAATGTTAATTTAAAAGATTAATCATGGCTAAACACTTTGGTTTATTAAATTATGAATTTGGAAAATTGGAATTTAATAAATTGGGCTTGATTTTGAATTGGGCTTGTAGTTGTTGTATTTGGGCCTTATGGACTTGGTTGGGCCAAGTAGGTTTGGGCCAAATGGATTGGATCCGTATTGGGCCTAAATCATTCCATTAAGTCCAAATATAACAAATGGGCTTTAAAAGTTTAATTGGGCCTTATGGGCGAAATTGGTTTCTTGGCAAATGATGGTGATTCCTTAATTGGGCTTGGTATTTGGGTTTGACCCATATTGACCAAAGCCCATGCCTTATGAAATCAATTGAAAGCCCATTAGACTTTTAATTAAACTACGTTGGATGTTAATTGGGCTTTGAGACCCATTTAGATTAGATTTGGAATCTAAGTCGTTAAAGCGCATTAAAAAGTGTAGTTATTTAATTTGGAATTAAATAAATGAATTAGTATTGAATACGAATTAAATTAGATTTAAAGAGTAGTTCAATATAATTCAAGAATTCGTACTTCGAGTACTTATTCACAATCGAGTTGGACTCATGCAAATCAAATCATTGTTTGAACATTGGATGATCACTAATATTCAAAGATTAATTAATTTGATTAGATTGATTGAATAACATGCTTGAATGAATACATGGATGTGATGAATGAATAGCGTATATCGGATGGATATTAGAATGGAAAGGGCAATTTTAGAAATTTTTGTAAATTTAGAATTTATAAATTGGACCTGCGAGTCCAGCCTTCTCTCTTTATTGATTCTTTGTATTCTCTTCTCACCTAATTCCCCTAAATGTTAATGAGGTTTCTATTATTGTATTATGTAATTGGGTAGAAGTAGAATAGTGCTAGCCGGGGAGAGGAAATGGAGTGATTTGTTCTAGGAACAAGTTGTTAAATATCCATCCGCATATTGTTATTAATTTACTTTTCGCGCCTTATTATGCTTTTAGAATGCATGTTTAAGGGTGTATGATGAGACCTAACAAAGATAATAAATTGGTTGCCAATTTACGCGAAAAACCCTCAAAACATATTAAGCGTTTTCCTTTCATTGAGTGATTCTTACTCAAGATCCAAAATTGGCACTGGTTTGTTGGCCAAAGTCAAGACCTTTGTCAATTACGGATGTGTTTGAATCATGAAAGCTTTGTTCCATATCGGTGTCTTGTCCAAGTTGTGATTTGTTGGCCAAAGTCAAGATCACTTCTTGTCCATCGACATTGATTACGAAGCTTTCCAACGTCAATGGGTCCCGCTTAACTGGAATCATTAAGATTATTGTGCCAAAGCCAAGGCTTAGTTGATTCAGAGGAAAAGGTTAGGAAAATATATTGGATATATTGGCATAAATATTGTATATATATTTCAGACTTGGAGGTCCACCTACCGGATCTAGGAATTGGATGAGATCCAATTGATCTTCGAGATCTACCTAGTTAAATATCATACAACTTGTTGGCCAAAGTCAAGGTTGTGTGTTATTTAACGGGATCCTAGCCCATTAGGAAACTAGGTTTCCCGACTACTCAACAGAGGGTTAGAGGCTCGCCGAAAAATAGTGGGAGACCAGTATTGAATTTTCAATTTCGTTCAAATACTTGGCTTTACGCGCTTTCAAAATTTTCGTCAATAAATATTTATTAGTTGGACTAATATTTTATTATTTTTTGTAACAGTTAGACTGTACCCTTACATTGTTAATTGGATAGTTAGACTATCACAATTAAAATGACTGGAAAGAACAGTGTCTGGGACATCATCATAGGCGATAATGTATTCAACGGCACTAACTTTTCCGATTGGGAAATGAATCTAAGGATAGTCCTTGGATCCGAGAGGCTGCTATATACTATAGAGAGACCTATTGGGCCTAAGCCCAGATCTGATCAGTTGCTCGAGCTAGAGCTTTGGAAGACTCATAGCGATGACAACGCAATTGCTCAATCTCCCATGCTTGATGCTATGACTCAGCAATTTCGTCGACAAAACAAGGGATCAGATCCCTATAACATGTTGGCGAAGTTGAATGATCTACACCGATCTAATCTTAGATCGCAAAAATATGAGTTACAGAAGAAGCTCTTCCGCGCTCGGATGTCGGAGGGTACATCTGTTGAACATCATGTGACACAGATGATTTCCGATATCGAGCAGCTTGGACAAATGAGGATTGTCTTTGAGATAGAGACCTCTATAGATTTGATCTTGCAGTCTCTCCCCGACACTTGGAGTGGGTTCATCATGAACTACAATATGATGAACCAAGAGCAGACTCTTGGAGAGCTGATGTACACGCTACGAGAGGCAGAAAATGAACTTCTTAAGGGCAAGAAGCGCGAGGCGCACTTCGCTTTTACATCTCGGACTCCGAGGGCTGGGCCCAAGGCGACTGGAGGTATCAAGAAGAAGAAGAAGAAGAATAAGAAGGGCAAATGCAAAACGTCAAAGGCTTCTGGGAAGCCTAAGGACAAGTCTCAGGATGTATGCCTCCAGTGTAGGAAGCAGGGCCACTGGAAGCGTGACTGCCGCGAGTACAAGGCGCTCCAGAAGGAGATTAAGGCGGGCAAGGCACCGGCCTCAGATATGTTTGTTATAGAAATAAACATGACTACTTTTTGTTTTAAAAATTGGATTTTGATTCTGGTTGTGGTACTCACATTTGTACTGATGTGCAGGATCTGCGGATTAGTAGGAGGCTGGCTTCAGGAGAGATTTACCTCCGTGTTGGAAATGGGACACCAGTCGCCGTTTTGGCCGTTGGCACTTTTGTTTTAGAACTGCATTCGGGGCATGTACTTGAACTTACAGACTGTTATTATGTACCTAGTTTGACTAGGAATATTATTTATGTATCTATGTTAGCCCAATGTGGGTACACTTTTGTATTTTTAAACACTGGGTATTTTATGTATAAAAATGATATAGAAATTTGCACTGTTGTTGCAAATTATGGTCTTTATATTTGAATATAAACCAATCTCAAAATGTAACAAACAAGAGGCTTAAAGTAAGTCATAAAGATGAAACTTATATGTGGTATTGTGACCGGCGTAAACACACACGTATAACGCAAGCGTACGTATCGTTCAAGTAGTATAAAAAGTATCGATCCCACGAGGACTTAAAACCTTTTTGTTATCAATTTATTGGGCCAAATGATTACCAGTATCTAACAAGTTGTTTGATTGATTTGGAATGGCGACGATTCTAAATTTAAAGACAAATAACTAAAATTGCTTAAAAGTAGATTTTAAAGAAATTCAATATTAAAAACTATCCAGGGTTGTGATTTATTTCAATATTATTTAAAAGATGAAGTAGTTATCTTATAGTTGGGTAATATATTAATTTATTAACCTGGAACACTAACTTATGTAAAAGCCTCTTCCGATGGTCAATTACAAATACCTAGTATAATCCAATTGAACCATATGTCTATGTCAACCACATTACCTAGATTCATTAAGTTCAAGTTCCAATTATGGCTACCCCCGCCCAACAGGTATATTCCTATCCTGTAAGGAAATCTATTAAAGGGTTATCTATCCTCAAAGAAGATCGTGGGCTATTGAGTCTAAGGTCTTAAACTTAAAATCCCTATGTCTAGTTCATTTTAAGTTTACCTAATTAACTTAATTAATGGCCAGTTAATTAAAGAGCATTAAGATTAAGACTCAATAAATAAATCTTTAAATTACCCAAACTATAATCTAACCCTTATAAACCGGTTTAATTGAAATTCATCACAACCCTAGATAACTAACTTAGCTACGACACATAATTAGGGCTAAAAACTTAAAAGACTTAAAATAAAATTGCATAAAGTAAATGTGGTAAAATAAATGCTGAAAGTGAATTAAAATAAAATTGTTAAGGTAAAAAGGAATTACTTCTACTATATACTAATTAGATTTCTCCCATAATATAATATAAGCTTTGCAAAACATTTTCATCCAGCCATATAGGCGGTATTTTGATTTAATTAGTTTAAAAACAACCAGCCATAAAGGCGGAATCAAAATAACCAGCCATATAGGCGGAATGAAAATAAACCAGCCATAAAGGCGGAACTTAAAATAAACCAGCCATAAAGGCGGAATTTAAAATAAACCAGCCATAAAGGCGGAATTTAAAATAAACCAGCCATAAAGGCGGTATATGAATTTTATTACCCACCGACCAATCTGGCGGTATCCTGATTAAGTCAATTTAAAACTTGAATATATTATAATTATGGGAGAATAATCTAAGAAGTAATAGTAAAAGAATTACCTTTTACCTTAACAAAAGGAAGTTACCTCCTCATAATGAGTAGTAAAAACTGTAAAATAAAGAAAGTAAATTATTATTATTACAAAACTTAGTTAAAAATTACAAAACTATATTAAAAGAAACTTAGAGAGAGAAGAACTCCCTAATTACATAGGATTTGGGAGAGGAAATGGTACAACAAAAACTGAACCATCGCGCTCTATTTATAGGCGCGGATGGCGGTTGGGCGTCGCGACTCTGAAGCCTTTAGCGTCGCGACGCGCGATACAGTTCAACGTGGCTCAATAACGGCTTGACACGTGGCAAGGCGGCTAAGAGATCAGATCCTTATACGATGACGTGGCACTGTTCATGACGTCAGCGCTTACGTCATCATGATGTGAGATTGTCGGTAACGTCTGATCTTGACACGTGGCATGGGCGCATTTTAGTAAATTGTTGAGATGTCGACACGTGGCAAGGCGCACAATAGCGTAGATGATGATTGTCGGCGCCGTAGGATGATGACACGTGGCAGGCGCATGTTAGCACGTCTTCTGTGATGGTGACACGTGGCAGCGGCGCATTTTAGCAAAGTCAACTTTTCAGATTGTTGACCCATTGACCATGGCGCATTTTAGCAGAACCGGCGCACGCTGGGCGTCGCGACGCCAAAGCTTTGAGCGGCGCGACGCGGAGAAGACATAAATATCCCAGTTGGTGCATTTTTGTCCGGTTTTGTCCCAAATTGCCTCCAGTGCTGTCCAAACTTTATTTATCTGCAAAATAACAACAAAACACATCAAAACGTTCATAAATCTCGAGAAACAATACAAAACATTAGGTTAAATGAGTGGGAAATAGTGATATAAATACCACTCATCACACCCCCAAACCTAACATTTTGCTAGTCCTCGAGCAAAACATGAAAAATAAACTTTAACTAAGCCACTTTCGTAGGGATCACGATTGCATTTAGCGTATGCAACAAGCCTTTAAACCCCTAGGTGTCCCTAGTGGACGAGTGTAGTCTCGTGAGGGCTTACAGCAATGATACCCACAAACATTTTACAAAAGTAAAAAGTTAGTAAAACTAATGCACACAAAAGCAAAAAGACAAGCGAAAAGAGAATAAAGAAAGTTAGTGACTAATCAGGTGAAAATTCTACTCTAAGTTACTAGTTGTTTTGTTTCTTTCTAAATTACCGAATAAGTAAATTCTCCGATTATTTTTACCATTCTTCATATACACAGCTAACAAAATATTAATCAACTCATTTTTTTGCCCACAGCAGTCATAAGTGCAGTTGATAAGAGAGTAATATTTTTGTCCTAAAGTTCTATCAGATTTCGCACCTTTTTGTAGCAATGGAATAATTTTCTGATTTTTCTGATTTTTTCTTTGATTTTTTCTCTATTTTTTATTTATATACAATACCTTCCGTCTATGTAGCGAGCTTTGGGTCGGTGGCTCCCAAACCAGTTGGCTTTAGGGCACCAGGTGTTAAGACACCCCTACGAACTTAATTACTCAGACTTCAGATATATATATTTTTGCAGCATCTTCGATCCATGTAGCGAGCTTTGGGCCAGTGACTCCCAAACCAGTTGGTTTTAGGGCACTAGGTGTTAAAACACCCTTACAGACTTAATAACCCGGATCTTAGATACTTTATTTTTGTAAATCAGATTTTTTTTTTTTTTTTTTTTTTTTTTTTTTTTTACTCCATCACTATTTAGAGATGCTTCCTCCAATTAAACTATAGCACGGAATATTACAAACTTTTCAATTTTAGCTCACGACTGTATGTTCAATGTAAGTTCATAATACCTGTCAACTAAACATATGAAGGTCCATTTTAGTCAGATTTATGGAGAATTCACAAATTAAATAATTTAAAAGGAATAAACAAAAATTAACTTGTTTTGAAATAAATGGTTTGAGATACGTATCAGGAGTGAAAACTCCTTACTTAGCTACCTCTCACCAATTTCACCTTTTTAGTCAAAACAGAAATACGAAAATGCAAAATATTTTTGTAATTTTTGAAAATTTTTCAATTTTTTTGTATTTTTCGAAAAATTTTGGACTAAAAATAAAAACAACATACAAACTAAAAAAAGGTACTAATCAACTAAATCCCTCCCCCAAACCTAAATGAGACATTGTCCCCAATGTCTTAAACAGAAAAAAGGAGAGTTAGAAGGTTGTACCTGGTTAGCTAAAATCTACAGGAAATTAAGGGTTAAGATCCAGATTAATTCGACGCCTCTTACCACGATCGTCCTCAGACCAATTTATCTTTGATAGGATAGGGTCAACTTGTGGTTCATAGGCTATGAGTTGGTCTATCAGATCCGGAGCAAGTCTGGCAGTGAAGAGAAGTTCTTTCATAGGTTTTGACACGAACCCATTTCTTCGAGCATCATCAAGAAACACACAAAGAAAATCATAAAATCCATCAACGTTGAGTAGTCCAAGCGGTTTCTGGTATGTTCAGGTTCGCCCAAGATAGAACTATAAAAATTTCCTCCAATGTACCTAAACCACCTGGTAAAGCAATAAAAGCATCAGCACGGTTAATCATTTCTACCAGTCGTTCAGACATACCTGATACGATCAATTCCTCTCCATTTGATGATCCAATGAGATTTGCCTCTGCCAGGGTTTGGGACGATTCCCAAAACATGACTGCCTCCTTCCTGTACGGCCTTTGAAACGATCCCCATAAGTCCGAGATTTCCTCCGCCATATATTAAGTGCATATTCCTTGCGGCTAAGACTCGACCCAATTCCTGTGCTGCTTCTATGTATTGTGGTTTAGTACCAACAGTACTTCCACAAAACACACAAATGTTTTCAACTCGTCTTCTTGAAGTGGCTTCCATTTTTTTATGTATTTCTTTTTTTGACTCTGGATGACTTCAAAGGTGCAATGATGAGTTGAATTTATAATACCTGAAAAGGGTGAGTAAAAATAGCACAAGTATCTTCCAAAGGACGATTAGTAGCAAAATAGTAAAATAGATTATGATAGTCAACAAGATCTGGATCCTGTCGGAGAAAATAAAAGAAAACAACAAAACAAATTAATATTATTAGGAAAAGACAAAGAAATATAATATGTACAAAAATTTACAGCTTGATTAACGTCTATGCGTCAGGGACAAGCTTCCCATCCAATTTTCTTATAAATTGGCAAACAGGGTCTTTTTTAGTCAGATTCCCAAGACTTAACTGTTGTCTTTCTTTTTGAAATTGTGTATGTAATCTGCGAAATTCTATGTGAACATATCCACTGGGATGCGTCTCAAGAGTCGAAGATATATCATCTAAAGACTCCTTACTCAAGCCATCCCTAATGAATTTAATTTTGTCTTCGCGATTATCAGACACCATTCCTAAAGAACGACAACGAGTGTTGCAATTCCAACGTGCACATTTGTAACAAACACCCATTTGCTTAGCTCTTCGTTTCTTTGCATAGGTGCTTCTTCCAAAACCAGGCAAGTGTGAAATAAAAGAGTCAGAAGATTCACCTGCCAATCGGACTCGTGCTTCAATTACCCAACGAATGTCATGGGAACACCATAGATCGTCAGTAACCTCATCCGTTCAAGCGAGCTTTGTAGACTTTCATCAGAGATTTTTGAGGAAGAGAAGGAAATTGCTTGTGAAGATTTGAGAGAGCTTCTTCCATCTTGAAATGACTTAATCTGCAAAAACTAAACACACAAAATTAAATCACACCAAATCACAATATATACAAAAATTGCATGGGTTGCCTCCCTGCGAGCGCTAAGTTTAAAGTCGTCAGCTAGACATGACTTCTTGAATGTTTATGCTGGATTGGAAAGTGTGACACTTTCTTTTTGTCGCTCAAATGATTCTCCCCAGTAGTGCTTGACACGCTTGTTTTTTACTTTGAAAGTTTTGTTGGAAACAGGATCATTTATCTCAATGGTTTTGTCTGGTAAAACCTTAGTGATTAGGAATGGACCTGACCACCTTGATTTTGACTTCCATGGGAAGAATTTCACTCTTGATTTATTGAACAATACCTTCTGCCCTGGTTCCAGTTGTATGCGTACTAACTTCTCATCATGTCTTTTCCTGGCCTTTTCTTTGTACAATATGGCATTTTTAAAAGGCTGAATGTGAAATTCCTCCAATTCATTGAGTTGGTGGAACTGTTTCTCTTCTGTTGCTTGTAGGAAAAGACTTGGCTTTTCGATTGCACAAAACCCTTTATCATCAGTCTCCACAGGCGATTGACATGCCTTAGGTTTGTTGGTAGAACTTTGTTTTGTGTCAGAGTTCTGGATGGTATGGTGTATCATATCAAGTCTGAAACATTCTTCCTTCTTTTCATCATCTGGGAAATTTATGGCTTTGAAAACATTGAATGTTACTTCTTGGTCCTGTACCCTCATGGTTAGTTCTCTTTTCTGTACATCAATAATGGTCCGACCAGTAGCCAAGAATGGTCTCCCAAGGATGATTGGCACATCTGCGTCTTCCTCCATGTCAAGGACAATAAAATCTGCTGGAAAAATGAATTTATCAACTTTTACCAGCACATTTTCAACTACACCTCTTGGAAATACGAGCGTTCGATCAGCAAGTTGCAGTGAGACTGAGGTAGGCATTGTTTCTCCGATTTGCAGTTTCCTGTAAATAGAAAAGGCATTAAGTTAACACTTGCACCTAAATCACATAAAGCCTTACCGAAATTATGTTCTCCTATGATGCATGGAATGGTGAAACTGCCAGGATCTTTCAACTTCGGGGGAAGTTTCCTCTGAATGATGGCGCTGCATTCTTCTGTCAAAGCTACTGTTTCGTAATCTCCCAATTTCCGTTTTCGTGAAAGAATATCTTTCATGAATTTGACATAGCTAGGCATTTGTTCCAAGGCTTCTGCAAATGGTATGTTAATGTGCAGCTTTTTGAAAATCTCCAAGAAACGAGCAAACTGTTTATCCAGTTTGTTTTTCTGAAGACGTTGAGGAAAAGGTGGTGGTGGAGCGATCTGTTCTTTTTCTTTTTCCTTTGCTTCTTTTTCTTTTGCTTCTTTTTCTTTTGCTTCGTTTGCTTCCATCTGTGGAACTGCATCTTTTGGAACTTCCTCAGCAGCTGTTTTGACTCCAACATCTTTGTTGATTTCAGTACCACTCTTTAACATAATGGCATGACATTGCTCATTTCCCATGTTTCTTGGATTTGGCTCAGTGTTGCTAGGAAGAGTTCCTGGCGGTCTGTAACTCCGAGCATTGGCCAATTGTCCGATTTGATTCTCCAGTGCTTTGATGGAAGCTGATTGGCTCTGAAAGATAGCATCGTATTTTTTTAACTGAGCCAGCACTTCTGCTATTCCTGGTTCATTTGCCTGCATCTGGCCTTTGTTCTGTTGCTGGAATCCAGGTGGTGGATAGTTCTGCTGTTGCCCTGAATTGTTGCTCCATGAAAAATTAGGATGATTTCTCCACCCTGGGTTGTAGGTGTTGGAATATGGATTGTTCCCCTGTCTGTTGAAATTGTTGACATAATTCACCGTTTCTTCAAGTTGGTGTGGTTCTGGTGCTCCTCCATATGGTGAACTTGTCGATCCAGTGGTGCTTTGAGTGCTGAGAGTCTCCATAAATTTACATATCTGGTCCAGCTTGGTGTTGACTGCTGTATTAGCTCCAACTTCATATATTCCTGCAATTCTTTGAATCAGACTTCTTTCTGTTGGCCACAATGGTTGTTGTTGGCCATTTCTTCAATAGGTCCCAGGCTTGATCTTCTCCTTTTGCCATTAAAGCTCCTCCAGTAGCAGCATCGATTGTGGTTCTCATCAGTCCAGAAAGTCCATTGTAGAAAGTTTGGACTTGAAGCCATTTTGGAATCTCATGGTGAGGACATTTCCGGAGCAAATCTTTGTATCTCTCCCAAGCTTCGTACAAGGATTCTGAATCTTGCTGCACAAAGGATGTGATGTCATTTCTCAACTTTGCAGTTCTGGCTGGTGGAAAGTATTTTGCAAGGAATTTTGTAGCAAGAGTGTTCCAGGTTGTGATTGATCCTGCTGGTAGTGAATGTAGCCATGCTTTTGCTCTGTCTTTCAGGGAATATGGGAAAACTCTCAACCTCATAGCTTCTTCACTCCTCGGTTGTAATTGAACGTGCCGCAGACTTCCAGGAAGTTGCTGATGTGGGCATTAGGATCTTCAGTTGCATTTCCCCCAAATTCATTTAATTTTACCTAATCAACTTAATTAATGGCCAGTTAATTAAGAGCATTAAGATTAAGACTCAATAGCCACGATCTTCCTTGAGGATAGATAACCCTTTAATAGATTTCCTTACAGGATAGGAATATACCTGTTGGGCGGGGGTAGCCATAATTGGAACTTGAACTTATGAATCTAGGTAATGTGGTTGACATAGACATATGGTTCAATTGGATTATACTAGGTATTTGTAATTGACCATCGGAAGAGGCTTTTACATAAGTTAGTGTTCCAGGTTAATAAATTATATATTACCCCAACTATAAGATAACTACTTCATCTTTTAATAATATTGAAATAAATCACAACCCTGGATAGTTTTTTAATATGAATTTCTTTAAAATCTACTTTTAAGCAATTTTAGTTTATTTGTCTTTAAATTTAGAATCGTCGCCATTCCAAATCAATCAAACAATTGTTAGATATTAGTAATCATTTGGCCCAATAAATTGATAACAAAAAGGTTTTAAGTCCTCGTGGGATCGATACTTTTTATACTACTTGAACGATACGTACGCTTGCGTTATACGTGTGTGTTTACGCCGGTCAAGTTTTTGGCGCCGTTCCGGGGACTTAGTTATCTTTTATTATTAGTTTACGGGTTAGATTTGTTACTTGTATCTAATTTTTCTTTTTACTTATTATTTTGTTTTCTTGTATTTCAGGTTCTCAGACACTTCATGAGACGAACCAGAAGCTTTGAATTCCGACCGCTTAACCCAGAAATTGAAAGAAACTAACAGACAGTTGAGAAGGAAAGGCGAGAAGGCCAAGAAGCTTTAGTCAACATGGAACCTGAACCTTTGGAGGTTCGCCACCACAATTCCCATTCGAGACAGAACCATTCCGGTGGTAGATGGCCTCATTTCGTGTATTGTACTTCCTCCTTTACCAGCAAATGCAGGTGACATCAAAACTTGCATTCAGATGATTCAGCAAACAGTTCAGTTTGGGGGAAATGCAACTGAAGATCCTAATGCAAGTTTTGATGTCACCTGCATTTGCTGGTAAAGGAGGAAGTACAATAACGAAATGAGGCCATCTACCACCGGAATGGTTCTGTCTCGAATGGGAATTGTCGTTGTAGTATAGTGGTGAGTATTCCCGCCTGTCACGCGGGTGACCCGGGTTCGATCCCCGGCAACGGCGCCAAAAACTTGACCGGCGTAACACACACACGTATAACGCAAGCGTACGTATCGTTCAAGTAGTTATAAAAAGTATCGATCCCACGAGGACTTAAAACCTTTTTGTTATCAATTTATTGGGCCAAATGATTACCAGTATCTAACAAGTTGTTTGATTGATTTGGAATGGCGACGATTCTAAATTTAAAGACAAATAACTAAAATTGCTTAAAAGTAGATTTTAAAGAAATTCAATATTAAAAACTATCCAGGGTTGTGATTTATTTCAATATTATTTAAAAGATGAAGTAGTTATCTTATAGTTGGGTAATATATTAATTTATTAACTTGGAACACTAACTTATGTAAAAGCCTCTTCCGATGGTCAATTACAAATACCTAGTATAATCCAATTGAACCATATGTCTATGTCAACCACATTACCTAGATTCATTAAGTTCAAGTTCCAATTATGGCTACCCCCGCCCAACAGGTATATTCCTATCCTGTAAGGAAATCTATTAAAGGGTTATCTATCCTCAAAGAAGATCGTGGGCTATTGAGTCTAAGGTCTTAAACTTAAAATCCCATGTCTAGTTCATTTTAAGTTTACCTAATCAACTTAATTAATGGCCAGTTAATTAAAGAGCATTAAGATTAAGACTCAATAAATAAATCTTTAAATTACCCAAACTATAATCTAACCCTTATAAACCGGTTTAATTGAAATTCATCACAACCCTAGATAACTAACTTAGCTACGACACATAATTAGGGCTAAAAACTTAAAAGACTTAAAATAAAATTGCATAAAGTAAATGTGGTAAAATAAATGCTGAAAGTGAATTAAAATAAAATTGTTAAGGTAAAAAGAATTACTTCTACTATATACTAATTAGATTTCTCCCATAATATAATATAAGCTTTGCAAAACATTTTCATCCAGCCATATAGGCGGTATTTTGATTTAATTAGTTTAAAAACAACCAGCCATAAAGGCGGAATCAAAATAACCAGCCATATAGGCGGAATGAAAATAACCAGCCATAAAGGCGGAACTTAAAATAAACCAGCCATAAAGGCGGAATTAAAATAAACCAGCCATAAAGGCGGAATTTAAAATAAACCAGCCATAAAGGCGGAATATGAATTTTATTACCCACCGACCAATCTGGCGGTATCCTGATTAAGTCAATTTAAAACTTGAATATATTATAATTATGGGAGAATAATCTAAGAAGTAATAGTAAAAGAATTACCTTTTATCTTAACAGAAGGAAGTTACCTCCTCATAATGAGTAGTAAAAACTGTAAAATAAAGAAAGTAAATTATTATTATTACAAAACTTAGTTAAAAATTATAAAACTATATTAAAAGAAACTTAGAGAGAGAAGAACTCCCTAATTACATAGGATTTGGGAGAGGAAATGGTACAACAAAAACTGAACCATCGCGCTCTATTTATAGGCGCGGATGCGGTTGGGCGTCGCGACTCTGAAGCCTTTAGCGTCGCGACGCGATACAGTTCAACGTGGCTCAATAACGGCTTGACACGTGGCAAGGCGGCTAAGAGATCAGATCCTTATCCGATGACGTGGCACTGTTCATGACGTCAGCGCTTACGTCATCATGATGTGAGATTGTCGGCAACGTCTGATCTTGACACGTGGCATGGGCGCATTTTAGTAAATTGTTGAGATGTCGACACGTGGCAAGGCGCACAATAGCGTAGATGATGATTGTCGGCGCCGTAGGATGATGACACGTGGCAGGCGCACGTTAGCACGTCTTCTGTGATGGTGACACGTGGCAGCGGCGCATTTTAGCAAAGTCAACTTTTCAGATTGTGACCCATTGACCATGGCGCATTTTAGCAGAACCGGCGCACGCTGGGCGTCGCGACGCCAAGCTTTGAGCGGCGCGACGCGGAGAAGACATAAATATCCCAGTTGGTGCATTTTGTCCGGTTTTGTCCCAAATTGCCTCCAGTGCTGTCCAAACTTTATTTATCTGCAAAATAACAACAAAACACATCAAAACGTTCATAAATCTCGAGAAACAATACAAAACATTAGGTTAAATGAGTGGGAAATAGTGATATAAATACCACTCATCACATTGTCGTCTGGGACACATAAACAAGACTCGCATATCCATACTTTCGAAGAGTAGGTACTTGGACAGATTTGATCCAAACTCATATGACGTATTCGAATCTTGCTTATTAGGCAAAATGCCTAAATCACCTTTTAGCGGTAAAGGTGTGCGTGCCACCGAACTGTTAGCCCTTGTTCATAGTGACGTTTGTAGGCCCATGTCTAGCCAGGCTAGAGGTGGATATGAATACTTAATAACCTTTACGGATGATGCATCACGTTATGGTTATGTGTATCTTATGAGACACAAGTCGGAAACTTTTGAGAAATTCAAAGAGTTTCGACACGAAGTTGAAAAACAGACCGGTAAAAGTATTAAGACATTACGGTCGGACCGTGGTGGCGAATACTTGAGAAATGAGTTTCTTGACTACTTGAAAGAATATGGTATTCTTTCATAGTGGACCCCTCCCGGAACACCGCAATTAAACGGTGTGTCCGAACGGAAAAACCGAACCTTGTTAGACATGGTAAGGTCTATGATGAGTCGCACTGAGCTACCTATTTCCTTCTGGGGATATGCATTAAACAATGCAATACTTATTTTGAATAAGGTTCCGTCAAAGTCTGTTCAACAGACTCCGTATGAGATATGGACAGGAAAGAAACCGGGTTTCTCATTCCTGAAGATTTGGGGTTGCTGGGCATACGTCAAACGTTTGGAAGGTACCAAACTTGAACCCAAATCAGATAAATGCCTTTTTGTGGGATATCCTAGGGAAACCAAATGATATTACTTCTATCACCCACGAGAGAACAAAGTTTTTGTTGCTCTACATGCGGTTTTCCTTGAGAATGAATTCTTAAATGCAATGATAAGTGGGAGGAAAGTAGAACTCGATGAAAATCGGAGTGATACTGTTCCTGGCATAGAATCCTTAACGGAACATGAACAGTTCATCAGGGATGAAGCTGTACCACAATCTTGAATACACAAGGACCACGTAGGTCGGAGAGAGTCGGAAAACAATCTGAGAGGTATGGGTTTCTGATCTCACCTCATGTAGATATCAATCTCATTGAGGAAGACGAGCCGACTACGTATGAGGAAGCGATACAAGGTATCGACTCCGGTTTATGGCAAGATTCCATGAATTCCGAAATGGATTCCATGTATACCAACCAAGTTTGGACACTGGTTGATGCACCAGAAGGCGTAAAGCCTATTGGTTACAAATGGATCTTCAAGAAGAAGACCGACATGGATGGAAACGTACAAAGCTAGGCTTGTAACGAAGGGGTATTGTCAATGACATGGTGTCGATTACGATGAAACTTTCTCACCTGTTGCCATGATTAAATCCATTCGGATAATGCTTGATATTGCTACATATTTCGATTACGAGATATGGCAGATGGAGTTCAAATCGCTTTCCTTAACGAAAACCTGTTGGAGGATGTTTATATGCAACAGCCTGACAGTTTTTTCATGCCTAAACATGCAAACAAGGTTTGCAAGTTAAATCGGTCCATTTATGGACTGAAGCAAGCGTCGCGTTCTTGGAACCAACATTTTGATGAGATCATAAAAGAATATGATTTCGTTCAAAACGAAGATGATCCTTGTGTATACAAGAAGGTTAGTGGGAGCACACTGACTTTCATTGTCCTTTATGTTGACGATGTATTGCTTATGGGCAATGACATTCCCATGTTAACATCGGTGAAAGCTTGGCTTTCATTAAAATTCTCCATGAAAGATCTGGGAGAAGCAGCCTTTATTCTGGGAATAAAGATCTACCGGGATAGATCTAGAAAGCTGTTTGGACTCTCCCATAGCACGTATATTGACAAAGTGTTGAAGAGATTCAACATGGATCAGTCCAAGAGGGGACTGTTGCCAATGTCACATGGCGTCACTCTATCTAAGGACATGTGTCCTAAAACTCAAGATGAGAGAGACAACATGAGTCAGATACCGTTCGCCTCGGCAGTTGGATCAATCATGTATGCCATGATATGTACACGACCTGATGTATCCTATCATTTGAGCATGTGTAGTCGCTATCAGGCCGATCCAGGTGAAGGTCACTGGATTGCGGTTAAGAATATCCTTAAGTATCTTAGATGAACTAAGGATGCTTTCTTAATCTATGGAGATGGAGAAATTGAGGTAACTGGGTATGCCGATGCAAGTTTCCAAACCGATAAAGACGACTGCAAGTCGCAATCTGGGTACGTGTTTTGTTTGAATAAGGGAGCAGTGAGCTAGAAATCTTCCAACCAAGAGACTGTTGTCGATTCAACAACAGAAGCGGAGTATATCGCTGCAGCTAAAGCAGCAGAGGAGGCAGTTTGGATCCGAAAATTCCTAATTGGATTAGGAGTAGTTCTGTTATGACCCATGGCGTCACTATTTGTAAAAGACATTGTGTTTTTTTACAAATTAATTATGTAGCAAAGGAAATTGCCTTTTATCATTTTGTAATTAGATTACTTAAATGTGTGAATGATGAAAGTCCTTATGATTAGTTCCGGATTGAGATGATATGAGACACTATCAGTCCACGACGATTTAATCATTTAATATCCCTAGTCGTAGTATTATCGAGACTGGACATCGATAATGTGGAATAGACTAGTATCGCACTTGTGCGTGCTATGGAAGCGTAACAACATAGTTCTCATATATTTAAGTATTGGATACTTATGTAAGTGTGAAAGGAGGTTGTGTTTTACCGATGGTACGGAAAACAGCTTCGCTCTGGATAGACCCCACGGAATCCCATTGGTAGTATGAGTATGTGTCTATGGGAGTCCGCATCAGGGTAGGTGTATTTGGTCTTAACCTGAGACTTGCATCGCTAGTACTTGCGAAAATCAATAAGCTTTGGTTTTGGTCGTCCAGGACTTTAACAGGTTCTATGTACGCCTCTTCTGGGTTTATTGAGAATCATAGTGTATTGGGTGTGATGTCAAGACGGAAGTATCACTTCATTCATATGAAGATGATTGTCACGCAGGGATACAGAACTGGTTCTCTAAAGGGTTGCAACCATCGGGATAATATGACTAGGTCATGATTATCCGATAATAAAGAGACTAGTTGCTAGTGATCCGATATATGCTTCGTACGGGGCAGACACTATTCCAGCCCCAGGCCTTGCATGTGACATCCGATACTGGATCGATATACGAATTACTATGTACACTACGCCTGACATAGATTATATATTCCATTAAGAACATTTCTGGAGAATTGGGTAGGCATGGCGCTTTGCTAGAAACCAACCTTGTCTCGTAAATCGGTAAGAACGTAGTACAAGGTACGTACGTGTTCGGATAGTCCGATGACTGGATTAACTGCCAACATATCCAGAGATCTCTTGGGTCGCTTCCCAAAGATTCACCGATGACGTATGATTCGAACTTTATTAATCTGGGATTAATTGCGGAGAGACTTTATCTGGGATAAAGTATTATTTGAAGAGAGAGAACGATTAATTTGGAATTAGTCGATAAAATAATATATTCGTTATTTATACGAAATTGGATTTCGACGCGGAATTAAAATTGGATTTTAATTCGTGCTATCGAATTGATTTTGAATTAATTCGCAAGCGACGTGAATAGTAATTTTAATGGGCATAATTATTTAATTAAATTTGATTTAATTACGACGCAACGGAAAAACTCGTTAATTCGGAATTAACGAAACGGAACCCGGAATATGTTTGCGAGGCCACTTCGATTTCGAATCAAGTGCGGCCCACAAGTCACATCGCGAGTCACATCACTTGTCACTTTAGTGATAGATGTCATGTCACATTTTCGGTGAGTGACATGCATTCACGATTCATGATAGAAGTTGGTGTGAGCATTTATTGAAATTTTTTAGCCAAAACTTTGTTGACTTTTGGAAAGGATATACAAACTTTTGGTAAAGGAATTTTAAGTAATTGTTTTAAGAAAACAAAACACAAAAAAAAAATAAACAAAGAAACTCTCTCTCCCAAAATCCTAGCCATTGTGGTGACTCTCCAAAAAGAAATGAAGATTGTTTTTCTTTCATCTTTTTCTAGCACAAACAAGAATCAATACAAGGTGTTAAGGAAACCAATCTAAGAGCTTGGGATCCATTTAAAGCTTGGAGCTTGTTCAACATCATCAACAAAATCAACCTTGGTCGAGAGCATATAGCAAGGGAAAAGTTTTTATTGATCATCACATCCAAAGCCGTTCAATGTAAGTGTGTTTCAGCCATTCTTCTATGCGTATTCATTCTATTTCTATGCTTAATATGATCTTGGGATTAACCTAGAAAGCCAACAAACAAGCTTGACTCCAAGATCCAATCTTGATTCCAATGCTAGCAAGCTTCATTCCATGATCCAATCTTGATTTCTCCTTGTTGAAATGTTGTAGAGAACCTCTAAAACTTCTCTAAACACTTCTTTTATTTAGGCTAATATTTCTAATTATTATTTTTTTAGCTTTCACAAGCTTATCTTTCTTAAGCTCAAGCTTAATTAAAAACTTGCTCAAGCTTTCCTTTTATAGCAAAACTTATGCAATTTTTAATTAATAAAAGTCTTAATCAACTTTTAGTTGGGCTCAATCCAATTTGTCCAAATATGTATAATTAGGTGTGGCTAATCACCTTTAACTACCACTTTGATTTAATCCAATTAAATCAAGACAAATACAACTATTATTACATATTTGTAATTACCAAAATATCCTCCGATGGTAGAGATATTTATGAAATTACAACGAAGCCCTTGTGTGAATTTTGAATTAATCCAATTAATCTAATTAGGTCAAAGTAAATAATTAATGTTATCCAATAACACTTAATTATTTTAGTTGATAATTATAATATCAAATATTACTTATTGTAAAAACAATATCACCTACCCAAGTGCTCAATGAGTATACTTTGTATTGTAAGACACTTTAATTCCATACATGTTTGTCATATAAGCCTAGCTTATATGTATGCAATTCGGCCACCTCCAAATTCATAAAGAACATGAACGACCTTTTGAAATTATACAAGTTGAAGTCATCACATATGTTTAACAATCCCTCCGTCATAGGCTATCCGAGTTGTGCTTAGGAAACATAGATTACACCGTCAAGTTTCTGAGGCGCACATCTAATGTTGATATGACCATGATTCTTTACAACTAATGAGAAACTATTTTTGATATATGCGATCCACCCTATGTGATCGGTTTTGGCCCCAAAGTCTTAAGAATCGTGACTTACTCACATGGATACCTATAGCCCCTATGTGATCGGTTTTGGTGCCAAAGTATTAAGAATCATTACTTACTCACATGGATACTTATACCCCTTATGGTATACATAAGGGTCGATAGATTCTATCTTGATATGCACTTGATTAACGAGTGCATCAGTCCACACCCAACGAATATATAACGACAATACCATAAAAGGTCTATAACATAAATGGCATAAAAGTGTGGAGGATAACACACAAAATCAATGATACCCTATAGTCAAAGGATCACATATACTACTCGACTCGAGGATATTCCTATTGACGGTGGTGTGTGCGTCCAACTATTAAGAATCACTTTTGAGTCAATCAGTATTCGCTCCAACGAATAACCACATGTCTTACAAGCTTCCCATACTCATGGTTCATCAGGTCAAACCATTGGAACTTCAATTCCAATATACGACATATGCTAATATTTTAGGTTATAGGAATTCGACCGTATTCCAAAACCAACGACTAGGAATAATTACTTTAATAATAGTATATAATAGTACTACTATCCAAATGTCGGACCACCCAGTGTCAAGTATTACTATATGATTATTCTAAAGTCGATGTCATTCTTAGCATATTTATATATCAATCTAATGTGTTTAATGACATTATTATTAATAAGGTTTGAAATGAAAATGTAGTTATTTTATTAATAAATAATAAAATATAATGTATCATATATTATTCGGATTTGCGCTCCAAGCACAAACTTCAACAGATTAGGTAATTAGGTATGACCTAATAGAAAAAGATATTGAGGAGCAAGGTAAGCCACTTGTCTCTTTGATAATGTAAAAATCATTATTTAAATGATAATATAATTATCTCATAATTATAATTAATTGATTATCTCATAATTATAAATTCTAGAAAATATTACATTAAACTAATTTAATATAGTTTTCATTTGGGACAAATTATATTATTAATCCTATTAATAATATATAAATATATATATATAAGTATATAATTAGACAATCCAATTATATTTAATTTGCTATAGCATATCGAGCTAGCACGGGGACCAAATGGACATATAATTTCGGGCTCCAATAATTTTGAAATATTAATTAAACTCTTTAATTAAATATTTCGAATTATTAACTTCGGGTTATTCCACTAAATACTTGAAGTTGAACTCTCGTTGTTCATCGATATAGTCATCGCATAGGGATTCGCCCTTCAGGAGTATCTCATAATTAGAGCCGAGTCATAAAGTCCGTTGTACCCCTATAATTATTTTCTACCTTAAGTACCATTGATTTTCCAATGAACAATTTATTCGTAACTATTATGAATATTAGTCTTTCTATTCGGAATAGAAAGACTTGAGCACTCTAATCATTTAGGTACCGAATCAACCCTTAAGAATGATACTCTTCTAGTTCTCATAAGAATGAGTGAACTCCATGTCTATGTAAAACGTTCCCAGCTACACACCAAACCATGTCCCTAAAATATGTAGCTATTGACCGATAATGCTTCACCAACCCCACCTTTGTAAATAAAAAGACATAGCCTGCCATGAAGGAGTTTGTAGTACACTCAGGATTAAGATCAAGTCATATATGACCATCTAATAGATTTAAATGAATTTCTTTATTTAACAGATATTATAAGATATTCATTTCTATATGGGTCCAATCCTATATGATCACATCATACAAGGTGCCTTCATTTTCATGTCACCACATGAACGATCTGTTGGGGTTGGTGCTCAGAGCGCCAACCCGGACCGTATTTATGTCTGACTCATGAATACAAACATCCCCTTATTCCATAATATTACTTATTTATGGTTGCACCTCTTGTTTTTATATACGTATTCGATCTGATTACGATTAGATTGAAACTAAATGTGGTTTAGTGATATGTATATATTAGACAAAGGACCGATAATATATAATGCAGTACACAGTTACAAAGTTAGTTTGTAATTGACATTGGTAAGTGTCACTGTTATATATATATATATTATCAAACATAGTTCCTGGTCAAGATTTGCTAACACGGGTCGGTTAGTCAAATCCGTTGAGACCAGTACATGTCGTATATCGAGACTTGGTCCGATGGTTTTTCCCAATGAACCATGAGTCTAGGGAGACTCGTATAGACGTGTAGGTGTTTATAATGGATAAACACTGAACGGCTCACCGAAGATTCTTAATGGATGGTACACCAACGTCAATAAGAATCTTCTCGGGTTGAGTAGCATAGTGGTCCTTCGACTTGAGACACCACTGTGAATGTATGAGACATCCTCCACACTTAGATGGCAGTCACGTCACCGATTTATTTAGATCAGACCTCCGCCTGTTCGTTGGGTATGGATCGATCCTCAGGATATCCTGTGTGTGTCAAGATAGGATCCGTCAGTTCTGTGTACAGAGCATAGGTAGTCCATATATATTTAGCAGTTTGTTAAATTTGTGGCCACAGTATACATCGGAAGTAAGTTCCGAGTGTTATTTAAAGATTGCTAATAGATACGTCGACGAGATAATACATATAGAGATTTGACGTTTACATCTATATCTCTAGGATTGTCTGGATACCTGTGACGGAGGGATTATTCGTATGCAATGACCTCGACCTGTATGATTCAGCTAGCTTATCCGTGATCGTCATAATTTACGGGTGGATAAATTATGGACACGAAATTGGATTTCGTGACGGATATACCTGAATCTAGAGAGTCTCAATAATGAAACATACTCGTAGAGCACTAGGGCAACTTTTATGAATAATGATGATTATTTATAAATCGTTTAAACGTTAAACGAAAAATACATGCGAACGGGCCGAACCGTCATTTCCTAATTAATGTGTATTTGTATTTAATATATGATATTATTAAATACACATTAATAATTGTCAAATAAAGGTATTTGACATATATCATTAATATATGTATTTGAGATATTTAAAGTAAATATAATACATATATTTGAGATATTTGTATTTAATTAATTAATTAATTATTTAATTGTTAAATGATTAATATAATTAAAATATAAATATCTCACCAAATGATAAAGTTAGGAAATGATTATAAGTTGCAATTGTTGACTTATACATTAAAGGAAATGGTTGTTAAATTGATTTTGACTTCTTAAGATATTTGTTTAAATTGTTTGAAAAATGAAAATATCTTTTTCCTTTATTTTTTTTGCTAAATTTCGGCCATGACCCTAATTGAATATAATGGTTATATTTTTCATGTTGCCATTGTTGACTAAGTTGAATTGTCATTAAAATGTAATGATCATTTTATCAACTTGGCAAATGAAATTGAAATAAAATGAAACTAGTATAACTTGCATTTCCTTTAGGCCAAATTCGGCCAAGGCCTTCATTTGGGCAAGTATATATTGTTTCATTTAATTTTAGGGTGTAAGGAACCTTTTCACTTTATCAAAACTCCATTAAAACAAGGCAAAGAAGGTAGAGAGAAAAGAAAAGAAAAACAAGGAAAAGCATGGAATTTAGTAAGTATTTCCAACCTTCCATTAGAGAGTAATTTGTTCTCTTGTTGTGGGCAACATCTTGTGATGTTCTTGAGTTTTTCTATTCGTTATTCTTTGTACTTTTGATGGATAAAATTTTGATGAAGGTGATTTGCATGTATGATGTTGGAAGTTTATTACTAGTGTAGTAATAAGCATTATTTTAAGGTTTTAGAACCTTGTTGCCATTCTAGAGTTATTGACCCACTCTTAAATGACCTAGAATTGTCTATAGTTGTTTCATTGTGTTGATACTTGATTTGGATGGAAGAAACATGATTGAAGTATTGGATTTAACCAATTTGGCCTAATTTGTCCAATTTGATGAAATTGAAAAATTAGGGTTTAGACCACTTCCAATTTGAGGCTTTTCATATATGTTGTGTATAAGGATGTTTATATGATGCATATAAAGTTTCATGTTGATTGGATTGCATCTTGATGTGTTTTGAAGCATGAAATGACAAAGTGCACAATATGGCACCCTAATGGTGCATTCGACCAAATGGTCAAAATTTGGGATTTAAGTTGCCTTTGGTGTTTTGATGTTTTGAACATGCTAAGTTCATCTTATAAATGATTTAGAATCATTCAAAATTGATTTGATCAATTTCGGACTAAAATGGACAAAATACCAAGTATAAGGGTAATTCGGTAAATTCACTTAAATATGATTTATTGAATTTTATTTCATAATTTGATTATTGGATAATTAAATAAATATGTTTATTTAATTAATCCGAGAAAAATTTTTGAAATCTGAAAATACTATTTTCCACCGCTTCCGCTGCGTTACCCGATTCTGCCCCTAAAACCCCTACAAAATGGTATCAGAGCGAGTCTGATTCTAGGCCTCCATAAAATGATTAGCTTGTTTTATTCAATGTTTAATCATGTTTTATTGACTTGTACACATGCTTGTTATAATCTAATTGATTTGATTAATTTGGGTGTATGACACTTAATGGAATATCCCCACTTAATAAGGTTTTAAAGTAACTAGTATTTGGAATACTTGTTTCTTGGTCCGTCTTGTCATACGGTTTATAAATATCTTTTCGTTGACTACATCCAAGACCGTGCCTCTGCTGTGAGGATGTAGCTGATAGAAATTTATTTATGCCGAATGTATATTAGATACTAGATAATTCAAGCGAAAGCGGAATCCTGAACGTGCCCTAGCTGTCAGGGTTACGCAAGTAACTTGAGTTTATCATTGATGAGTTTAACCTTGGTACGTCTCCTTGTGGGCCTGCCTTCGCAGCGACAACGAGAAACGGCCAAGACCGGAACCTCGGAGTCACTAGTGAGTGATTGACAATTAATTGTCTACCTGTGAATATACGTAGGCGAGACTGTGCCTCTGCTGTGAGTCGAAATATATTCATGGGGTCCTCTTCCCATTATGGAATTCGATTTAATTATTGAATTCTCGTCTTTCCGTTGGGGATTACAGCATTACGTAAAAATAGTGGGAGGCACTGCTAAGTTTAAAATATTCCATAACTTAGGCAGTGTATGTTATTATGGAAATTGCCGCTTGTTTGTTTCCTTATTCTATAGTAGATAGAATTAAACTTTTATTTACTGCCACATATTTTGATATGTTATCTGACTAGACTCTTGTTGCAGTTATTCTAGAATAGGTTCTAGATACTAATAGACTAGGATATTATTAGATTAGTCTAGACCATCGGAAACTGTTGTTCTGATTTTCTTCAAAAATCAAGATGGTTAGTGACTTAGTTTCTAAGTCATGATAGATAATCTAGATAGATATCCCTTTAGGATATAATACTTTAGAGATAATAGTTTCTTATGCAGTAAGAATTGACTTGAATTAGTTCATGTCTCGAGATTCTTGACTGGCATTTAGAAAGCCCTATTAGGTATTTGTTTATCTAGTAATGACGTTTCTAAGCTTTAATTACCTTTAGAGGTAATGTGTCGACACAATTTGCTAATCAGTTATTTACAATTGTTGTGAATAGTTGAATGCAAATAGTAAAGCTAAAGAAAGGAGATGCGTATATTTGTGTATAGAAAATATCGATTTTCACAATACTACAACTATAGGTATTGGATACCAGATCTCCCGTCTAGTTATTTGAAATATTGGTTAACGATTGTTTTGATATTTGATATCGGAACTTGCGACTATTGGATAGTCACTTGTTCTTTATAAACAATTGTTACATATTTTATAATAACTTGTAGTGTCATTGACGTAGAGATAAACATTAAGAAAAATTATTCGGTAAAAGTAAATAATTTAGAATGGTGCTTTATGAATTTAATCACTTAAGTATTGGATGCTCAATCCGCATGGTAAAGGATGGTTTGATACTAGATCACACCACACATCCTTATTCATTTAATGATATTGTATTCAGGAAAGTGATTAAGATCTCGTTTAACCAATGATTGTCATTGGACCACCAAATTTATTTAACTGATACATTGGATGTATGTAGTTTTATAAATAATAATTGCTTAAGGTAGTTTTCTTTATTTCGTAACTTAGTTGATGAATTGTCATAACTTAGTTACGTGTTTTTGAAGGAACACATATTGAAAGTCTTGAAAGTATCAAGAACTTTCAATCTGTTCTGATGAAACGTAGATTGAACATTTTTGACTTGTTCAAATATATTCAATCTAAAGTATTTTGAAAACTTGATCCTTAAAATTCATTACATGTCTTTGAACTGTTCAAAGATCTTTGATACGATCAAACATTTGAATTTAAAGCAATTAGTTCTAAGGTTATTTAGTGAATATGATTCATATTCAATGTTGTTCTTCCACGATTCCATCTTGATGGAATTGAGTAGTGGGAGCAATCGAATCTTATATGATTTGATTCGTTCTGATATGAATGTTACCGAATTAGTTTCAATACTCTTGGGGTTATACTCCAGTAACACTAATTCATCTCTTTAATTAATGTTCCATTATTTTCTACAGTTGCATTATGATATGTATAGGTAGAAAATTTTGAATCTTGAAAAGTTTGAGATTTCAATCTTTCTTTTATATAATAGTTATATAATGGAAATTACTTACACCTCGGAGGTATAAGTAAAAGTTTATCGTTTATTCTGTTTAATAGAATATTGTATTCTATTTAATAGAATATCTTTCCTACGATTCTAAGTAATAAAATCATTTTATTACTTGGTGTGTAACATCAGATGTTAACTATTGTAGAAAAGACTTGACTTATTGAAGTCAAATATGAGAATGATAAATTATAAATGGAACTACGTAATTAATAAGATGAAACAACCCTTATACATCTTCCGTAAAGTCCAATAGGATAACAGAATCATTCACGAGTATTTGATACTTAATGGTTCGTTGTTTTCTTACTGAAGAAAAATTATCCTATAATTATAATGGAAGCGATATTTGATATCGATTCTCCAAGTTCACCATTGAACCATAGATCTAAGATTGTTCATAGCTACTACTACGATCAAGTTTTGAACTTGATTACGCTTTCATTATGAATTAGTTCATGATACGTGCTAATTGTTTGCGCAGCGAAAGCAATATGAGCTTTTTAAAGGTTTGACCTTTACAGTATGACAGTGAGAAAAGTTATACTCAGCAATCTATTGTAGATTCTGAGAAAAACTTATCTCTAGTCACGCTAATTGAACAATTAAAGATATATTGGTAATGTTGATAATAAACTGTATATTTTAGTTAAAGAATGCAAAGTGGCGTTTTTGGATGACTTATTCAGATAAGAGATCAGTTGTGATTTCCTTATTTGAAGAGTTCATTCTGAAATGGCCCTAGAGTTTGTGTTCTGCTGAGATCGCAGTTTAGTGTGCTAGCTTACAGAGCCTATTGTAGACTCAGATAAGTCTTCCAGAAATATGTGTTCTCTATTTTTGATATCGTCAAATTGTCTGATCTTGTCAAAGTATATAGAATACATATGTGATAAAATGGGTTAGTGGGAGCGTACAAATTACTTTCTATTGTTATATATCCTAACAAACATTATCATTATTATAGTAATAATGAGATGTTGTCAGGTAAAAGGTTTACCTAAGTCTTCTTAACTCCGTGAAAACAGTGGGAGTAGTCTCTGTTATATACGATATAAAGTTTTATATAAGATATAAAACCAAGAGACTTGTGAGATACTCCTATTATTCGTACATTAGATATGATCTAATAAAGGACATAACTAGGCTATCTGTATGACAGTTAGTATAACTGTTGGACAATTATTGTGTGTCTTATATAAAGTATTCATTTTTCATAAATTATGATTCCTTTTTCGAAATAGATATTGATTAGAATGTCTAATCAATCTTATGTATCATTTGATGATGACATAATAAATACTTTATAATGTGCGAATGTAGATATTGATTTAATCGTAATTGTTACGAGTTATTTTGATATCCTATAGACCATAGGATGGATCTTGAAACACGTTCTTTGTGATCTTTGAGATATTAAGAACGAGTTTCTAATTCATGGAGAATACAATCTGCAGCCATTAGGGTCATATTAGTTTTGAGACTAATTATGACGTTAGACAGTCTAGGTCATAAAGAGTCACAAAAGATGCAGTGGGAGTGTCACGAAGGATTCTACTAACTGAGTAGAATTAGATGCAACTTATGAAGTATTGACTTATGAAGTTGTATAGTGACCTTATAAATTAGAAGTTTTATATTGGTGTTGTGCTTGCGGTTGTCCATATAGTATTTTGGATTTGATCCATAAATACTTGGACAACTTAATAGCTGTAGCATAATACTGATATAGCATCAGTGTCATATAATGTATAATTTAGATTCTACAAAATATGAATGATGCTAACTATGGGAAACGATGGAGTTTGTTTGACAAACTCAATATTTCATAGCGGACTTGTTTCTTGCCTCTTAAGTACTGGTGCTTTTGAGGGCCATGTGCATATGGTACACATTGAGACGTGTATATGATACCGTGGATTGGCACTAGAGCAAGTGGGAGAAATTGTTGGGGTTGGTGCTCAGAGCGCCAATCCGGACCGTATTTATGTCTGACTCATGAATACAACATCCCCTTATTCCATAATATTATTTATTTATGGTTGCACCTCTTGTTTTTATATACATATTCGATCTGATACGATTAGATTGAACTAAATGTGGTTTAGTGATATGTATATATTAGACAAAGGCCCGATAATATATAATGCAGTACACAGTTACAAAGTTAGTTTGTAATTGACATTGGTAAGTGTCACTGTTATATATATATATATTATCAAACATAGTTCCTGGTCAAGATTTGCTAACACGGGTCGGTTAGTCAAATCCGTTGAGACCAGTACATGTCGTATATCGAGACTTGGTCCGATGGTTCATCCCAATGAACCATGAGTCTAGGGAGACTCGTATAGACGTGTAGGTGTTTATAATGGATAAACACTGAACGGCTCACCGAAGATTCTTAATGATGGTACACCAACTTCAATAAGAATCTTCTCGGGTGTTGAGTAGCATAGTGTCCTTCGACTTGAGACACCATTGTGGATGTATGAGACATCCTCCACACTTAGATGGCAGTCACGTCACCGATCTATTTAGATCAGACCTCCGCCTGTTCGTTGGGTGTGGATCGATCCTCAGGATATCCTGTGTGTGTCAAGATAGGATCCGTCAGTTCTGTGTACAGAGCATAGGTAGTCCATATATATTTAGCAGTCTGTTAAATCTGTGGCCACAGTATACATCGGAAGTAAGTTCCGAGTGTTATATAAAGATTGCTAATAGATACGTCGACGAAATAATACCTATAGAGATTTGACGTTTACATCTATATCTCTGGGATTATCTGGATACTTGTGACGGAGGGATTATACGTATGCAATGACATCGACCTGTATGATTCAGCTAGCTTATTCGTGATCGTCATAATTTACGGGTGGATAAATTATGGACACGAAATTGGATTTCGTGACGGATATACCTGAATCTAGAGAGTCTCAATAATGAAACATACTCGTAGAGCACTAGGGAAACTTATGAATAATGATGATTATTTATAAATCGTTTAAACGTTAAACGAAAAATACATGCGAACGGGCCGAACCGTCATTTCATAATTAATGTGTATTTGTATTTAATATATGATATTATTAAATACACATTAATTAATTGTCAAATAAAGGTATTTGACATATATCATTAATATATGTATTGAGATATTTAAAGTAAATATAATACATATATTTGAGATATTTGTATTTATTAATTATAATTAATTATTTAATTGTTAAATGATTAATATAATTAAAATATAAATATCTCACCAAATGATAAAGTTAGGAAATGATTATAAGTTGCAATTGTTGACTTATACATTAAAGGAAATGGTTGTCAAATTGATTTTGACTTCTTAAGATATTTGTTTAAATTGTTTGAAAAATGAAAATATCTTTTTCCTTTATTTTTTTTTGCTAAATTTCGGCCATGACCCTAATTGAATATAATGGTTATATTTTTCATGTTGCCATTGTTGACTAAGTTGAAATTGTCATTAAAATGTAATGATCATTTTATCAACTTGGCAAATGAAATTGAAATGAAATGAAACTAGTATAACTTGCATTTCCTTTAGGCCAAATTCGGCCAAGGCCTTCATTTGGGCAACTATATATTGTTTTTCATTTAATTTTAGGGTTTAAGGAACCTTTTCATTTATCAAAACTCCATTAAAACAAGGCAAAGAAGGTAGAGAGAAAAGAAAAGAAAAACAAGGAAAAGCTTGGAATTTAGTAAGTATTTCCAACCTTCCATTAGAGAGTAATTTGTTCCTCTTGTTATGGGCAACATCTTGTGATGTTCTTGAGTTTTTCTATTTTTTATTCTTTGTACTTTTGATGGATAAAAGTTTGATGAAGGTGATTTGCATGTATGATGTTGGAAGTTTATTACAAGTGTAGTAATAAGCATTATTTTAAGGTTTTAGAACCTTGTTGCCATTCTAGAGTTATTGACCCACTCTTAAATGACCTAGAATTGTTCTATAGTTGTTTCATTGTGTTTAGACTTGATTTGGATGGAAGAAACATGATTGAAGTATTGGATTTAACCAATTTGGTCTAATTTGTCCAATTTGATGAAATTGAAAAATTAGGGTTTAAGACCACTTCCAAATTTGGGGCTTTTCATATATGTTGTGTATAAGGATGTTTATATGATGCATATAAAGTTTCATGTTGATTGGATTACATCTTGATGTGTTTTGAAGCATGAAATGACAAAGTGCACAATATGGCACCCTAATGGTGCATTCGGCCAAATGGTAAAATTGGGATTTATGTTGCCTTTGGTGTTTTGATGTTTTGAACATGCTAAGTTCATCTTAGAAATGATTTAGAATCATTCAAAATTGATTTGATCAATTTCGGACTAAAATGGACAAAATACCAAGTATAAGGTAATTCGGTAAATTCACTTAAATATGATTTATTGAATTTTATTTCATAATTTGATTATTGGATAATTAAATAAATATGTTTATTTAATTAATCCGAGAAAAATTTTTGAAATCGGAAAATACGATTTTCCACCGCTTCCGCTGCGTTACCGGATTCTGCCCCTAAAACCCCTACACGATCATGGATTAAGGTCTTCATACAAATATATAATGAACTGCAGTTATAGATAAACCACAAACAAAGTACCTATTTCGTTTGCTCTTTATGGACTATTTTAGATTGCTAACTTTAGACTAAAATCCTCTTATGTATGACACTAATACACTAATTCTGAAAAGACATTAGTAATCAAGGGTAAACAAGATAATTTACAATATGCGATTTAAATCAAATATTTTGATAAATAAATAATGCATTTCAATAAATAATTATGTTTACAATACATGAAGCTCTAGGGCATATATCCCAACATACCTTTACAAGAACTTCTCAATGAAAGACATGGGTGAAGCTTCCTATATATTGGTATAAGGCTCTACCAGGATAGAGTAAGGAAGCTTATAGGATTGTTGATACGACATACATGTTTCAAAGAAAATTGTGCATTTCGATACGACTTACATTTTCCAACATAGAGAAAATATTAAAAAGGTACGGTTTTATAAACTACAAGACAGTAAATTACCATTTCGATATGCATACATCGTTCAAAGAAAATGGTGTCTCAGACTGAGGAAGAAAGAGTTAGATTGTCTAACTTGGCATATGCTTCTTGTATTGAAAGAATTATGTATGTTATACTATGTACAAGACCCGATATCAGTATCGACCTTAGTATGACTAGCCGATATCAATCTGATCCTGGTAATGATCATTGGACAGCCGTAAAACATATCTTTAAATATCTTAAGGGTACTAAATATAAGTTTCTAATTCATGGAGAAAATGAGCTACAACTTAAGGGTTATATAGAATCCGATTTTCTGGGAGATCTGGATGATAATATTTAGATACATATTTACACTTAATGGTAGTGCAGTTAGTTGGCGATATTCAAAATAATTCTTTACGGCTGATTCCACCACTGGGGTGGAATTTATAGCGGATTCGGAAGCTGCTAAAGAAGCTGTTTGGATTAGAAATTTTATCACAGAACTAGGCATTATGCCTAGTATTGCGGATCCAATCCCACTTTATTGTGATAATAGAGGAACCATTATGCATGCTAAAGAGCTAAAGTCATATTCCAAATCTAAATACGTGGAAAAGAAATATTGTGTGATTAGAGAAATTATTAAACGAAAAGACAATGGTCTTATGATTCAAGGGCAAGAAATATAGCAGGCCTGCTTACTAAGGTCTTACCTCCAAATTAAATAGATAAGCATATATAGGAGATGAGACTTCAGGATCATCTGGATTAGCGCTAAACAAGTGGGAGTTTGTGTTTGAAGCACCAATCCGAATAATGTATTGTATATTATATTTTATTATTTATTAATAAAATAACTACATTTTCATTTCAACTTTGTTAATGGTAATTATTATGTCATTATCTCTTAGTGCATAGTAGTTATATATATATATATATATATATATATATATATATAATATATATATATATATATATATATATATGATGAGAATGACACCGATCTTAGAATAATCACGTAGTAATACTGGACACTAGGTGGTCCGTCATTGGGATAGCATTACTATTATAAACTATTCTAAAATTATATATATTCATTCTTTGGTTTTAGAATATGGTAGGATTTTTATAACCTAGAAGACTAGTACATGTTGTATATTGGAATTGAATTTCTAATAGTCTAACCCAATGGACCATGAGTAAGGGAAGCTCATATAGACATGTGGGTATTTGTTGGAGTGAATACTGAATGACTCATAGGTGATTCCTAATAGTTGGAAGTACACAACATCATCAATAGGAATCTCCTCGAGTCTAGTAACATATGTGATCCTTTGACTATAGGATAACATTGATTTTATGTGTGATCCTCCACACTTTGATGCCATGTGTGTCAGAGACATTTCATGTTCTGACCGTTAGATGTTCATTGGGTGTGGATCAATGCACTAGTTACTCAAGTGTGTATCAAGATAGGATTTGTCGGCTTGTGTGTGTGCCATAAGGGGTTAAGTTATCCATGTTAGTGAGTCACGATCTTTAAGACTTTGGCAAAAGCCAATCACCTAGAGTTGATCGCATATAAATAATCATGGACATGTCGACAATATGAGATGTGAGCCTTGGAAACATGACATTGTAATCTATATTTCCTAAGCATAACTCGGATAGCCTATTAAGGAAGGATTTTTAAACACATATGATGACCTCAACTTGTATAGTTTAGAAAGGTCGTTCGTGTTCCTTGCAAATTCGGAGGTGGCTGAATTACGTACATATGAGCTAGGCTAATACGATAAACATGTCTAAACTTAGAGAATCACACAATATGAAGTGTATTCATTGAGCACTTGGGTAGCCGATAATGTTTGATAATAAATAATATTCAATATTATATTTATCAATCAAAGTAATTAAGTGTTATGAATAACATTAATTATTTATTTGACCAATTGGGATTAATTAGATTAATCCAAATTAATAATCACACAAGGGCTTTGTTGTAATTTCATAAATATCTCTACCATTGGAGGATATTTTGGTAATTATAAAATATACAATAATGAGTGTATTTGGCTTGATTTAATTGGATTAATGAATTGGTTAGTTTTTGAATTAATCAAGTGGTTTAACTTTTGTCTAGATTTAATTGGATTAAATCAAAGTGGTAAATAAAATTGATTAGTTACATTCAATATGCATATCTGGACAAATTGGATTAAGCCACCTAAAATTTGATTAGAACTTTTATTAATTAAAAAGTATATGAGCTTGATTATAAAAGGCAAACTTGAGAAATTTTTTTATCAAAGAAAAGTATAAGAAAAATTAACCAAAAGAAAGTATTTGTGGAGGTGCTTCGGAACTTCTCTATATTTTCAACAAGGAGAAATAGATTGGATCTTGGAATCAAATTTGCTAGGTAAGTTTGATCCTCTCTATCATTAGTGAGTTGTTATCATAAGAGAATCATATAGTGATGTATTATGTATTGGATACATAATAACGTAGTTTGAAGTTGAAATTAGGTTAATGAATTATGTATGGATGTTTTGGAATCGTAAACATGATATGCTTGTGATTGGGTCAAATATGTTCATGTTGGATATGGAACATTAAATTAGAGTTTGGAACTCTAGATGAAAGGTTGGAGTTAGATCATTTAACCACTTTTAAAGTGACCTAAAATTGTTTATGGGTTGCTTATTTGTAGGATTCTCGTTTGGTTTGTATTTTAGATTGAAAATTTATACATTTATGTATTTTGAATATAATTATGTTTTTTAAAAATATTTGATATATTTGAAAAATATGATTTTATTTTCTTAATGTGTTGAAGTTGGTTTTGATATTAAAATTAGATTTTGGGTGAAAACTAATTTTGGTTTGCTCTCTAAAACTTTTCTCACTGGAAATATGCTCACTAGAATTTGAAGAAAAACAAAAGAAGCATCAAGTCTCTGCATGGAAAGCATGCTCATGCAGCATGCATAGAGAGCATGCTTGGGAATCATGCACGTGCAACATTCTCACGCAACATGCTCATGTAGCATTCTCACACAGCATGCTCGCCAGCGTATTGGTGTAACATATGCGCAGTGTCACAGACTGACTTTTCCTATAGCAGAAAATCTGGCTCGTGTGGCACTTATCAAGGGTTACACCTTGTAAGTCAGTCTTCCCATAGCACAAAGACTCAAATTTCATATTTTAGATGTCTACATACTCATATAGTGGAAAATTATGAAAGTTAATAAGCATTCTAATAGCATACGAATGCGGACACGCATTGAATCCCGGAAATAAATAGCACAACCGAATATAAAAAATGGCATTTTATTAATAACGTGATCATTACATTACATCATTATACAAGCAACATCTAAGGGCGAGAGGGTTCACGGCTAATGCCTATAAATCACCAAAGCTCCCTTGGCCATTCTGAGGCTCACGTACATTTAATCCCCTAAAGAGCTTTTAAAGACATTGCACAAGTTTCACCAGTATACACACTTAGCACTTGAGTGATCACACCCCTTCTAAAATCAAAGTTACAATGAGTTTCTGATAACTTTTTCAGCGAGTCAATAAGCCATAATATAAGTGACTTTGGGCTTAAATTTCTTCCATGGATGAGCTCATCTTGATGGAATTCTACAACACCCTCACTTTTGTAGTGAATTACATGGTTAATGCCAAAAGTGGGTACACTGCAAGAATCTCTTGACGAACTTCAAAATCACACTCCTCGGTGAAAATTTTCTCAGTCCATGTGACCATAGCTTCATCATGATCTCGATTCAACTTGGTATGGCATCCTGTAACATAAGCTATTTCAAAATTATACAAAACTAGGCTAGTGGCAAGCGAGCATGCTTCTAAATCTCTTGGTAAACTTTAGAATGAGACCTCACAGATGAAATCTCCCCAGTACATATGCCTATGAGAGTTAGTTCTGACCTCAGGTGAGCTTAAACCGGTGTCCCAAAATATTAGATCATTTGCAAAGCGGTAGAATATGCTAGTGGGTAGCAACAAAGGTGGCTTTGCCGTAAATGTGTAAAAGTAACCTGTGGCACCTCCCTAATGCTTGTGAAAATGCATGTAGTCATAAAAAAATTGATGTAAATATTGCTAGCCTTAAACTGAGGCAGTGAAATTCTCCCATATTTTATTCATCAGCGTCATTAACGATGGTGTATCTTGGGAGCTTGCTCAAACTACATATTGTCTTCATTTATGATTCATCTAGAGGTCTTAAATATTCAATCCTCTGCATGCTCTACTCTAAGTCATTACTTCTAGTTGAATTTATCCATCTTCAAGTTTGTTAATGTTTTCGTGTGTCTGCCTTATTAAAACCTTGCCGGTAAAACCCAATTAGGACAAAACTCAGACGAAGGAAAATAGTACAGTCCACGATGACCAAGATAATAAAAATTTGATTTGGTCTAATAGCATCTTTGCACATGTTTCGACTCATAGAGTTTCCGCACATGTTTGGATCACCAACCCCACACACTGATCATTTTGCTTCTGAGACTCATCCCATAAAAAGTCATTGATAAAGTTGAGCGTCCTTGAAATGTTGACATTGAAGTCGACTTGAAACTCAATGGTAGTCTCATTGGAATTATCCTTTGGTTCCCATTGTATTAGTTTCTTCGGCTTCTATGCAACTCGAGCCACTTCGGCTTTTTCACAACTATTTTTCCATGAGACTTGAGTCCTCTGTGTTGGTTTCTATTAAGGTCCCAATATCATAAACAATCATGAAATATGTGCGAATACAAATCAACGAAGTTGTGGAATACTTACATCGATCGGTTGAACGACGCGGTAGGCAACAAAAATTAATTTTCTGCCTTCTGTACCTCACGGCAGTGGCAGTGAGCTGTTCCTACATTTTCTGTTTTTGAGCTCCACGAACAAGCTCCAAGCTTCGTCAAACGATTCCCGGCTCATGGGTGGACTTCCCTATCACCTCGGTATGACTTCGTAGTGTGCTAGCACTCCCGATTTTGCCACAAAATCGCGACTCTAGTGCTTCCCTTGGCTCTCGGTTTTGACAGAAAACTAGAAGGTTTTCAAAGCCCCTTGGGCGTGTGGAGAGAAGAAGAAAAAGAGGGGGGAGAGATGTGTGTGAGAGATGAAAAAGTGTAATGTATTTTTGTTTTCTAAAAACAAAATAAACATATACCAATTTTTTCTCTTTCAAAAGTCAAGCCATAAATGGCTCCAACCACCTCCATCAACTCACATCAATCCATCAATCATGAATAGTGACTTGCGTCAATCACTCAAAGTGAAAGACATCTATCACTTGATTGACGAATGATGTGACGCTAGATGCGACTAGTGATTTGATGCTTGATTTGACTTGCGTGCCGCACTCGAATTCCAAATGCGAATGTGTTCGCAAATAATCTCGGGCTCAGGTTCGCTAATTCCAAATTAACAAATTTTCCGTTGTGACGTAATTAAATCTAATTTAATTAAATAATCATGCCTAGCATAATTACAATTCACGTTGTTAACGAATTAATTCTAAATTAATTCGTTCTCCCGAATTAAAATCTAATTTTAATTCCGCGTCGAAATCCAATTTCGTTTAATATATCAAATATATTAATTAATCGATTAATTCCAAATTAATCGTTATCTCCTTTAATTGATATTTTATCCCAGATAAAATATCTCTGCAATTAATCCCAGATTAATTTTCTCTCTCTTCTAATTAATCCCAGATTAATTTAGAGTGCGAGTCATACGTCATCGGTGAATCTTTGGGAAGCGACCCATGACATCCCGGATATGTGGCAGAGTAAATTCGGTCGTCGGACTATCCGAACACGTAAGTACCAAGTACTACGTTTTACCGATTTACAAGACAAGATTGGCTTCTAGCAAAGCGCCATGCCTACCCAATTCTCCGGAAATATCCTTACAGGAATAAAGGATCTATATCATGCGTAGTATACGTGGTATTGCATATTTCTGTCCAGTATCAAATGATCACGTGCTAGGCCTGGGGCTGGAATTGTGTCTGCCCCATACGAATCACATGTTGGATGTCTGGTAACTAGTCTCTATAATCGGATAAACATGACCTTGTCATTTTATCCCGATGATGCTGCAGTACTTAAGAGTACTAGTACCGTATCCTACGTGACCATCATCTCCATATGACTGGAGAGACACTTCCGTCTTGACATCACACCCAACACACTACGATTCTCAATATACCTAACATACACGTAGACAGAACCTGTTAAAGCCCTGGACGACCGCAACCAAAGTATATTGATTGTCGCAAGTATTAGCGGTACAAGTCTCAGGTTAAGACCAAATACACCTACCCTGATTTCGGACTTCCATAGACACATAGTCATACTACCAATGGAATGCCGAGGGGGTCTATCTAGAGCGAAGCTGTTTCCCGTACCATCGGTAAAACACAACCTCTTATTACACTTGCATGAGTATCTTATACCAAAATATATGAGAACTATGCAGTTATGCCCTCACAGCGCGCACAAGTGCAATACTAGTCTTTTACGCATTTATCGATGTCCAATCTCGACAATGCTCTAACTAGGGATATTTAATGATTTATCCTTCGTGGACTGATACTGTCTCATATCATTCTCCGTCTAGGAACAAATCATAGGGACCTCCTATCATTTATATATCTAGGTGATCTAATCACAAATGATAAGAGTGCAATCTCCTTTGTCACATAGTTAATTTGTACAACAACACCATGATCTGTACAAATAGTGACGCTATTGGTCATAATTGTCCAATAATCTCCCACTTGGCCTATAGCAAGTCACTCGAGTGTCTTACACCCGAACTATGTACGGTTGGCTCAAATTGCTGAGAAATGCTTTCGTAAGCGGATTTGCATGATTATCATCTGATGCGATTTATTAGATCATCACATCGCCACGATGTATGATCCGAACGAATCAGATGAATATCAAAGTATTTATCTGGATCGTTGATGAGACCATTAATTCTTTAGCCTGTGTTGAAGCCTAGCTCAGCTGCTAACAGAATTATATCTAATCTAATTAGATTTATTATCGACCAAATGGCTTCTATTGCCGCCTCACTTGCAGTAATAACCCGCATTGTTTTTTTATTCGGTAACAGTATCTTGCTTGGAAGATTTCCAGCTCACTGTTCCGTTATTCAAACTGTATAGTACCATTTGCGACTTATAGTCGTTTTTATCGGTTTGGGAAACTTGCTATAGTGATCCCAGTCACTTCAAGTTCTCATTCTCCTTAGATTAAGACAGCATCCTTAGATCTCTAAGATACTAACGGATGTTCTTAACTTCAATCCAGTGACTATCACTTGGATTGGCCTGTTTGTGAATCCATATGCTCAAAGCGTATGAGACACCAGGTCACGTACATTTTTCAATGTACGATTCTAGGAGAGTTTTATCGAAAGCCAAGCTTTCACCGATTATTATTATGGGAATATCATTTCCAAGAAATGACATATTATCATTATTTATAGGACAGCCACAGTCAGTGCACTCCCACTAACCTTCTTATATACATAAGAATCATTTCGTTTTGAATCAAATCATAAACCATTATGATCACATCAAAACGATAATTCCAGAACCTAATGCTTGCTTCAATCCAAACATGGATCGAATCACCTGCAAACCTTGTTTGCTAGTTTTGGTACGACAAAACCGCCGGGGTGTTGCAAACATCCTCCAAAGGTTTCCTTTTCAGGAAAGCGATTTTCCCATTCCAGCTGCCATATTTCATAAATGAAACACGCAGCTTTAGCAAGAATTATCCAAATGGATTTACCGTGGCAACAGGTAAAAGGTTGAATCGTAATCGACATAATGTTGATAACGATACATTTCTGCTACAAGTCTAGCTTAGTACGTGGTATGTTGCCTTCTATGTATGTCTTCCTTGAAGACTTAAATAGTACCAGTTGGCACAATGCCTTGTGGTACATCAACTAGTGTCCAAACATAGATGATATACATGGATCCATTTCGGATTATATGGCACTTTGCCATAATAGGGAGTCGATACCTTGTATCACTTCCTCATATGTAGTCAGTTGGTATTCCTCAAAAGATTGACATCTTTATGAGGTGAGATCAGAAAACCATACCCCAGGTTGTTTTCGGACTCTCTCTGACATACGCGGTTCTTGTGTATTTGAAGATTAATGGTAATAGTTTCATCATTGATGAACTATTTATGTTCCATTAGGAATCGGTACCTTGAATAGTATCACTCTGATTTTCATCGAGTTTTACTATCCTCCCACTTACCACTGCATATCGGTATTCCTCTTAGGAAATCCGCATGGTGAGCAACAATCTAATTATTCTCTTGTGAGTTGTATAAGTACAATACTTATGGTATCCTTAGGATAACTATAATTGGCACTTATCCAATTTGGGTTCTAGTTTGGTATCATCCAAACATATGTCTAGCATACCCAAATATTCAGGAATGAGAAACCCGGTTTCTTTCCTGTTCATATCTAATATGAATCTGTCAAACAGACTTTTATGGAACCTTATTCAAAATAGTTCTTGCACTGTTTAAAGCGTATCCGTTGAAGGAAATGGTAGCTCAGAGTGACTCATGATTAACCTTATCATGTCCAACAAAATTTGGTTTCTCCGTTCGGACACACCGTCCGGACGACGTGTTCCGGGAGGAGTCCTCATTGAAAGAATACTATACTCTTTCAAGTATATTAGAAACTTATTGCTTAAGTATTTTCATCATGGTCTAACCGTGATGGTTTAATACTTTAGCCGATCTGTTTGTCTATTTCATGTCGAAACTTTAAAAGTTTCCGATTTGTGTTCTTCAAAAGAAACACATAACCATAACGTGATGCCACATCCGTAAAGGTCACGAAATATTCATATCCACCTCTAGCCTAGCTAGACATGGGCCCATTTGCTTCACTATGAACTAGGGCTAACGGATCGGTGGCTGTTACACTTTTACCAAGTAAATAGTGTTTTAGGCACATTGCCCAATAAACTAGATTCGTAGACTTTATTTGAATAGAATCAATATGTCCTAGTACCCACTCTTCAAAAGTGCGGATATACGATTCTTGTTTAAATTGTGTCCCAGACACCAATGCCACATAATTAAGTTTCATCTGATCAAATCAGTTGAGCTATTTATTTGTCATGTTATATATTTGAGATTTATTTATATTCAAAATATAATTCTGTTATTCACATCTAATGTGTTTATCTCAATATCATCTTTATATAATGAACACTTTAGTGTTCTAGAATATAAAGGTTCACCCACAGCGGGTCAAACACTGATATAGAGATAATGTATCTAGTCAACTAGTTACATTATAACAGTTTCCTAATTTAGGTACACACCCGAGGGTAGTTCCTAAACTTAGGTATCTACGGTTAAAATAGCGACTTTCGTCCCGTTTCCAATTCGCAGATAAATCTCAATTGATGTCATTATCCTGCTCATAGCAGATTCTGAACATCAATATATATTTTTTTGTACCACACTAAATATTTAAAATCTAATTTTTAATACTAGTAGTGAACATAATCTAGACAAACATATATGAATTCAGAGCCTTGCTCGTCTTCAGTTCCTTCATGTCTGCTTTGTCAAAACGGCAGTCACGCTTCCGCGATCCCGTTTGCCACAATTTAGGCACACATTATTGGATATGTCTTTTATCTTCCCAGAAGATTATAATGATCTTGCCTTTGCCTTTTTTCACATTCCAGTAACCTTTGGCCAGCCTCAGGTTTCTAGAAATATCGAAGTAAGGTGCGCCTTGCGCTACTTGCCTAATTGCAAACTTTGACTTTGTCTCATTGAGAATAGTCATTAACTCTCCAAGATTTATTTATTGTAATTTAGTACTTCTAAAATCTAAGTATATATTTATGAAGATCCTTCAATTTCAGTATCATACTTTAAGGATCTAATCCTTAGTTCTGATTCAGAAATAAAGGAGTCTACTGCGACAAGCTTAATGGATTAAGCACTAAAGTTCATCACATAAATCTTCCAAAGATTATGCTCTACTATTGTTTTTACCTCCGGGCTTAGGCATAATATGTTATTTTTCAAACAAAGTAACTTATTATTTTCCAGGACCATCCTGAAATTATATTCCCAATTTGAAAATTAAACCATTTAAATACATTTTCCCTAGGATTATGTTTTAAATGTCAATCTTTCAATTTCTATCTTGATCTAATAGTCCAACTATTTAATCAACGATTTTGGTACTATTTATATAATGATTATAATAGTCCAACTATTTAATCAACTATAATTTAATAGATTAAAATCAATTATATTGATTACTATATCCAATTATAAAATCAACTATAAATGAATAGTTTGAATATAGTCCAACTATTTATTAAACAACGTTTAAATATTAGTCCAACTAACATTTAATATATTTGACGAATGATATTTGTGAATGAGCGCGTATGGCAAGTAATTAAACGAATATTGCAAATTCAATTCTTGCCTCCCACTAATTTTCGGCGAGCCTCTAACTCTCTATCGAGTACTCGGGAAACCGAGTTTCCTAGTGGGCTAGGATCCCGTTAAATATCACAAGATCATAAACAAGCATGAAATATGTGCGAATACAAATCAACGAAGTTGTGGAATACTTACATCGATCGGTTGAGCGACGCGGTAGGCAACAAAAATTAATTTTCTGCCTTCTATACCTCACGGCAGTGGCAGTGAGATGTTCCTCCATTTTCTGTTTTTGAACTCCTCGAACAAGCTCCAAGCTTCGTCAAACGATTCCCGGCTCATGGGTGGACTTCCCTATCACCTTCGCATGACTTCGTAGTGTGCTAGCACTCCCGATTTTGCCACAAAATCGCGACTCTAGTGCTTCCCTTGGCTCTTGGTTTTGACAGAAAACTAGAAGGTTTTTCACAGCCCCTTGGGCGTGTGGAGAGAAGAAGAAAAAGAGGGGAGAGATGTGTGTGAGAGATGAAAAAGTGTAATGTATTTTTTTTTTCTAAAACAAAATAAACATATACCAATTTTTTCTCTTTCAAAAGTCAAGCCATAATGGCTCCAACCACCTCCATCAACTCACATCAATCCATCAATCATGAATAGTGACTTACGTCAACCACTCAAAGTGAAAGACATATATCACTTGATTGACGAATGATGTGACACTAGATGCGACTAGCGATTTGACGCTTGATTTGACTTACGTACCGCACTCGAATTCGAAATGTGAATGCGCTCGCAAATAATCTCGGGCTCAGGTTCGCTAATTCCAAATTACCGAATTTTCCGTTGCGACGTAATTAAATCTAATTTAATTAAATAATCATGCGAGCATAATTACTATTCACATCATTAACAATTAATTCTAAATTAATTCGTTCGCCCGAATTAAAATCTAATTTTAAATCTGCGTCGAAATCCAATTTCGTTTAATATATCAAATATATTAATTAATCGATTAATTCCAATTAATCGTTATCTCTCTTTAATTGATATTTTATCATATATAAAATATCTCCGCAATTAATCCCAGATTAGTTTTCTCTCTCTTCTAATTAATCCCAGATTAATTTAGAGTGGGAGTCATACGTCATCGGTGAATCTTTGGAAGTGACCCATGAGATCCCCGGATATGTTGGCAGTAAATTCGGTCGTCGGACTATCTGAACACGTAAGTACCAAGTACTACATTTTAACCGATTTACAAGACAAGGTTGGCTTCTAGAAAAACGGCATGCTTACCCAATTCTCCGGAAATATCCTTACAGAATAAAGGATCTATATCAGGCATAGTATACGCGGTATTGCGTATTTCTGTCCAGTATCAATGATCACGTGCTAGGCCTGGGGCTGGAATTGTGTCTGCCCCGTACGAAGCACATGTCGGATGTCTGGTAACTAGTCTCTATAATCGGATAAACATGACCTTGTGATTTTATCCCGATGACTGTAGTACTTAAGAGTACTAGTACCGTATCCTACGTGACCATCATCTCCATATGACTGGAGTGACACTTCCGTCTTGACATCACACCCAACACACTACGATTCTCATATACCCAGCATAGGCGTACACAGAACCTGTTAAAGCCCTGGACGACCGCAACCAAAGTATATTGATTGTCGCAAGTATTAGCGGTGCAAGTCTCAGGTTAAGACCAAATACACCTACCCTAATTTCGGACTTCCATAGACACATAGTCATACTACCAATGGAATTCCGAGGGGGTCTATCTAGAGCGAAGCTGTTTCCCGTACCATCGGTAAAACACAACCTCCTATTACACTTGCATTAGTATCATATACCCAAATATATGATAACTATGTCGTTATGCCCTCACAACGCGCACAAGTACAATACTAGTCTTTTACGCATTTATCGATGTCCAATCTCGACAATGCTCTGACTAGGGATATTTAATGATTTATCCTTCGTGGACTGATATTGTCTCATATCATTCTCCGTCCAGGAACAAATCATAGGGACCTCCTATAATTTATATATCTAGGTGATCTAATCATAAATGATAAGAGTGCAATCTCCTCTGTCACATAGTTAATTTGTACAACAACACCATGATCTGTACAAATAGTGACGCTATGGGTCATAATTGTCCAACACTCTTCCATCTAATCAGCTCGCTTACTCCATTCGATTACGAATCTCTTTCAGTTCTTACAAAAAAAAACATAAGAATAAGACATTGTATTAACATTTATATGCCAATAAATGTGATTACATGTCTGAGTTAGTTTCATTATATAAATTGTTATAGTGAATTACGCACACAATATCGAAACCGAGCAATATCATATACGCTCTTGCATAAGAGTCATTATTTTCGATATAATGGCTCAAGTTACGTACTTGTGCATAAGCTTCCACTTTTTCGAGATATCCCAGTATTAACTGTGTAGTAACTCCACACACATGATTGTGTATTAGTTTTCGTGTCCAATCACAATCATAGCACCAAACAAGCTCTCGTGCATGAGTGCTTTTAATTTCTGTCACTACTTTATACACGCTCTTATGCGTGAGTTTAATTTCTGATTTCATAACTTTTCCATAAAAGACGTTATACATGCTTACGTGAATGGGTTCTATTATGATAAACAACAAGGATCTCACTTGCTTTGGGGTATGAATAGATCATTTGTTCTCTTCACCCTGCTCCCCTACATACCCCTATACCTTAAGGCATTTGGCGCACCCCACCGGGTCTCTCGAAAATGAACACACTACCAATTAGACTATAGTATAGCTAATTTCTCATTGGTTCTCCTTTGGACAAACATAGTTGCTCTCACATCACTTGCAACTACCTCATTCTCACAATCAATTTAGGGTCATTTGGCTCTATCATTATTTTCTCAATTGTCTCGATAACCACTTTTGGGGATAATGTTGTTCCCATCTCGCGTGATAATACATATCTGTGACCACTCTAGGTCATTCTTCCTTATTGTTCATAGGCACCAAGCCAATACATTTTGTTCCACGGGTGTTTTGAATCCTACCAGTGTACTTTTTCCAATGCTACATCAACTCTTAAGGTCTTTCACGAGATCTTTTTTTATTTTAGATCACTTTCTCAAAAATTGTTGTTCCAAAATCATTCAAAGCCAAAATCATAGTTTCACCATTATCAGTGTAAATGATATCATTTTGTTCCACGGGTGTTGAATCATACAGTGTACTTTTTCCAATGCTACATCAACTCTTAAGGTCGTTTCACGAGATCTTTTTTTATTTTAGATCACTTTCTCAAAGTAATTGTTGTTCCCAAAATCATTTCAAAGCCAAAATCATATGTTTCAACCATTATCAGTGTAAATGATATTCAAAATCTCATTATGACAACTCGTAGTCGTGTTATGCCACTAGCATTCTCCAAAAAGCATTATATCCAGGTGTTTTCTTCTGAAACCATACTTATGTCTCTCCTCATCGCTATTCGCGTGCAACCATTGTATAAAATTTTGAACTTTCGTAAGGCACTCAGCCTTTACATGCATCTCATTACATTTATGATAACATGTCAGCCTCCGTCTTCCCACGTAACTGATACATAACCAACACGATGGTTATCACATTCTGTAAGGGTCTCTAAAGATACCTGACTCTTTTCAGGTTCACTCCCCCACTTTTAATTTGGCCTATTCCAAGCTATTGTGCTTTCATTAGAATTCTGACTCACGGGAGTCCACATGATTCCTTATCCATAGCCATACGAAGGCTTTATTTTTCAAGACATTTCCAAACTACTCACATGGACTATCAGGTTCACACCTGGTTCTTATCATTGCCTCACACAAAAGGGCTTACGTATCTCGACTTTCCCATCAAGTTCTGGCATCCAGCTGCTATGAGAGAAGGATTTCATGCCCTTTTGAACCATTCAAAAACTTAATGCATCCTACATCGGGTTTTCATGAACAAGGGCATTCGTGCCAACATCATCGCGGCACCTTCATTATACTTTCCACTACACCAAACATTTATCATACCTTCATGGTGTATAAATCGATTGTTCGTCTCTCGTAGACAGATTTCACATCCATTTTGGGTCTCTCCCTAACATTTTAGTTACACTCCAGCCAACTGTATATGTAAATAACACTCCTCATGTGCTCGCACATTGTCCATCACCATTCCAAAACTTTAGAGGCTTTACTCTTTCCCACGCGTGCCATCACGCTATCTCGAGGCTTCCTCTCGTGCTGTTGCGCTATCGAGGCTTCACACTATCCCTTTAAAGTTAACATCCCCTCTATAACATCCGCTCATATTTGTAGACATTTCTCATGCCTAACCTAGGGTTCTAATACAAATTGTCATGGGCCGACTTTTCTATATCGAAAAATCAGCTCGTACGGCATTTACCAAGGGTCACACCTGTTGGAATTTCTACGGCCCCAAGGATCGAATACAAAGCATAAAACATAAGTGTGAATACAATGAGGGAGTTGCGGAATACTCATATCGATTGGTTGAGCGACGCGAGAGGCAACAAAATTTATTATCTACCTTCTGGACCTCACAGCAGTGAGCTGCAGTCCCTCTCAAGATTCGGCCAATGTTGGTCCTTCGTCAAGCTCCAAGCTTCACGAAATGATTCCAAGCTCATGGGTGGACTTCCCTATCACCTTCGCATGTCTCTCGGAGTGCTAGCTCTTGATGTTTTTGCCATAAAAACCATCACACTTTGCTTCCCATCTCAAGGTTTCTGCCCAGACTAACCAGTGAAGAATATGGCCAAATGGCCGAGAGAGAGAGAGGAGTTTGAGAGAGAGAGATTTGTGTAATTCTTATTTGTTTTTCCAAAAAACAAATAAAACATATACCATAAATTTGATTTTCAAAAAATCAAGTCATTAATGGCTTGCCAACTACCAACATCAACTCACAAGTGACATGTTGTCAATCAAGGAATAGTGACTGGCGTCAATCACTCAAAGTGAAAGACATCTATCACTTGATTGACGAATGATGTGACGCTAGATGCGACTAGCGATTTGACGCTCGATTTGACGCTTGATTTGACTTACGTGCCGCACTCGAATTCGAAATGCGAATGCTATCACAAACAATCTCGGGCTCGGGTTCGCTAATTCCAAATTAACGAATTTTCCGTTACGACACAATTAAATGATTATGCCTAGCGAAATCACTATTCACGTTGCTAACGAATTAATTCTAAATTAACTCGTTCGCCCGAATTAAAATCTAATTTCAATTATGCGTCGAAATCCAATTTCGTTTAATATATCGAATATATTAATTTTATCGATTAATTCCAAATTAATCGTTATCTCTCTTTAAATGATATTTTATCCCAGATAAAATATCTCCGCAATTAATCCCAGATTAATTTTTCTCTCTCATCTAATTAATCCCAGATTAATTAAAAGTGCGAGTCATACGTCATCGGTGAATCTTCGGGAAGCGACCCATGAGATCCCCGGATATGTTGACAGTAAATTCGGTCGTCGGACTATCCGAACACGTAAGTACCTAGTACTACGTTTGTACCGATTTACAAGACAAGGTTGGCTTCTAGCAAAGCACCATTCCTACCCAATTTTCCAGAAATATCCTTACAGGTATATAAGATATATATCAGGCGTAGAATACATAGTATAGCGTATTTCGATCCAGTATCAGATGATCACATGCAAGGCCTGGGGCTGGTACAGTGTCTGCCATGTACGAAGCATATATCGGATTACGAGCAACTAGTCTCTTTATTATCGGATAATCATGACCAAGTCATATTATCCCGACGGTTGCAACCTTTTTAGAGAACCAGTTCTGTATCCCTACGCGATCATCATCTCCATATGACTGGAGTGATACTTCCGTCTTGACATCAGACCCAACACACTACGATTCTCGATATACCCAGAAGAGGTGTACACAGAAACCGGTTAAAGCCATGGACGACCACAACCAAAGTATATTGATTGTCACAAGTATTAGCGGTGCAAGTCTCAGGTTAAGACCAAATACACGTACCTTGATTTCGGACTTCCATAGACACATAGTCATACTATCAATGGAATTCTGAGGGGGTCTATCCAGACCGAAGCTATTTCCCGTACCATCGGTAAAACACAACCTCCTATTACACTTGCATGAGTATCTTATACCCAAATATATGAGAACTATGTCGTTGTGCCCTCACAACGCGCACAAGTGTAATACTAGTCTTTTACGTATTTATCGATATCCAATCTCCATAATACTCTGACTAGGGATATTTAATGATTTATCCTTCGTGGACTGATACTGTCTCATATCATTCTCAATCCAGGAAAAAATCACAGGGACCTCCTACCATTTATACATCTTGGTGATCTAATCAAAAATGATAAGAGAGCAATATCATTTGTCACATAGTTAATTTGTACAACAACACCATGATCTGTACAAATAGTGACGCTATATGTCATAATTGTCCAAAAATCTCCCACTTGGCCTATAGCCAGTCACTCGAGTGTCTAACACCCAAACTATGTACGGTTGGCTCAAACTGCTAAGAAAAGGCTTTCGTCAGCGGATTTGCATGATTATCATCTGATGCGATTTATTCGATCATCACATCGCCACGATGTATGATCCGAACGAATCAGATGAATATCGAAGTATATATCTGGTTCGTTGATGAGACCATTAATTCTTTAGCTTGCGCTGTAGCCTAGCTCAGCAGCTAAAAGAATTATATCTAATCTAATTAGATATATTATCTATCCAAATGGCTTCTATTGCTGCCTCAGCTGCAGCAATAACCCGTATTTGTTGTTTATTCGGTAACAGTATCTTGCTTGGAAGATTTCCAGCTTACTGTTCTGTTATTCAAACTGTATAGTACCGTTTTACGACTTATAGTCGTTTAATCGGTTTGGAAACTTGCAATAGTGATCCCAATCACTCCAAGTTTTCCATCTCAATAGTTTAAGACAGCATCCTTAGATCTCTAAGATACTAAGTATGTTCTTAACATCAATCCAATGACTATCACTTGGATTGGCCTAATTGTGACTCCATATGCTCAAAGCGTATGAGACTCTAGGTCGCGTACATTTTTCAATGTATGAGTTCTCGGAGAGTTTTCTCGAAAGACAAGCTTTCGCCGATTGTAATTATGGGAATATCATTTCCAAGAAATGACATATTACCATTATTTATATGACATTATTGTCAGTGCGCTCCCACTAACCCTCTTATATACACAAGAATCATTTCGTTTTGAATTAAATCATAAACCATTATGATTACATCAAAACGATAATTCCAAGAACCTAATGCTTGCTTCAATCCAAACATGGATCGAATAACCTGCAAACCTCGCTTGCTAGTTTTGGTACGACAAAACCGACAGGATGTTGTAAACATCCTCCAAAAGGTTTCCTTTTCAGGAAAGCGATTTTCCCGTTCAGCTGACATATTTCATAAATGAAACATGCAGCATTAGCAAGCATTATCCAAATGGATTTACCGTGGCAACAGGTAAAAGTTTCGTCGTAATCGACACAATGTTGATAACGTTACCTTTTCGCTATAATCCCAGCTTAGTACGTTAGTATGTTGACATCCATGTATGTCTTCCTTGAAGACATATTGTACCAGTAGGCACAATGTCTTGCGGTACATCAACTAGTATCCAAACATAGTTGATATACATGGAATCCATTTCGGATGTCATGGCACTTTCCATAATCGGGAGTCGATACCTTGTATCACTTCCTCATACGTAGTCAGTTGGTATTCCTCAATAAGATTGACATCTTTATTAGGTGAGATCAGAAACCCATACCCCAGGTTATTTTCTGACTCTCTCCGACATACGCGATTCTTATGTATTCGAAGATTACTGGTATAGTTTCATCCTTGATGAACTATATGTGTTCCAATAAGGAATGGGTGCCATGAATAGTATTACTCTGATTTTCATCGAGTTTTACTATATGACCACTGCATATCGGTATTCCACTTAGGAAAACCGTATAGTGAACAACAATTAAATTATTCTCTCATGAGTTGTATAAGCATTATACTTATGGTTTCCCTAGGATAACCTACAATTTGGCACTTATCCAATTTGGGTTCTAGTTTGGTATCATCCAAACGTATGCCTAGCATACCCAAATCTTCAGGAATGAGAAACCTAGTTTCTTTCCTGTTCATATCTAATATGAAGTCTGTCAAATAGATTTTATGGAACCTTATTCTAAATAAGTATTGCACTGTTTAAAGCTTATCCGTTGAAGAAAATGGTAGCTCAAAGCGACTTAGGATTAACCTTATCATGTCCAACAAAATTCGGTTTCTCCGTTCGGACACACCGTCCGGACGACGTGTTCCGGGAGGAGTCCTCATTGAAAGAATACTATACTCTTTCAAGTATATTAGAAACTTATTGCTTAAGTATTTTCATCATGGTCTAACCGTGATGGTTTAATACTTTAGCCGATCTGTTTGTCTATTTCGTGTCGAAACTTTAAAAGTTTCCGATTTGTGTTCTTCAAAAGAAACACATAACCATAACGCGATGCCACATCCGTAAAGGTCACGAAATATTCATATCCACCTCTAGCCTAGCTAGACATGAGCCCATTTGCTTCACAATGAATTAGGGCTAACAGATCGGTGGCAGTTGCACTTTTACCAAGTAAATGCTTTTTAGGCACTTTGCCCAATAAACTAGATTCGTAGACTTTATTTGAGTAGAATCAAATCAGTCCGAGTACCCACTCTTCAAAATTGCGGATATAAGAGTCTTGTTTGATTGTGTCCCAGACAACAATGCCACATCAGTTTCTTCTGATCAAATCAGTTTGAGCTATTTGTTTGTCATGTTATATTTTTTTTAGATTTATTTATATTCAAAATATAAATGCTGTTATTCACATCTAATGTGCTTATCTCAATATCATCTTTATATAATGAAACACTTTAGTGTTCTAGAATATAAAGGTAAACCCACAGTGGGTTAAACACTGATATAGAGATAATGTTTCTAGTCAAACTAGTTACATTATAACAATGTCCTAATTTAGGTACACACCCGAAGGTAGTTCCTAAACTTAGGTATCTACGGTTAAAACAGCGACTTTCATCCCGTTTCCAATTCACAGATTAATCTCTATTGAAGTCAGTATTTTGTTCATAACAAATTTTGAACATCAATACATATATTTTATGTATCACACTAAGTATTTAAAATCCAATTTTAATACTAGAAGTGAACATAATATGCAAACATATTTGAAGTCAGAGCCTTGCTCGTTCTTCAAATCCTTCATGTCTGTTTTGTCCAAATGGCAGTCACGCTTCCGCGATCCCATTTCCACATTTAGGCAGACATTTTGGGATATGTCTTTTATCTTCCTAGAAGATTATAATGATTTTGCCTTTGCCCATTTTCCACTCCAGAAGCCTTTGGCCTAGCCTCGGCTTTCTAGAATATCGAAATAAGCTGCGCCTTGCGCTACTTGCCTTATTGCAAAGTTTGACTTTATCTCCTTGAGAATAGTCATTAACTCTCCAAGAGTTTACTATTGCAATATATAGTACTTCTAAGATCTAAAATAGATCTATGAAGATCCTTCAATTTCATTATCATACTTTAAGGATCTAACCCTTAGTTCTGACAAAGAAATTAAGGAGTCTACTGTGACAAGCTAAATGGATTAAGCACTTAAGTTATCATTACATAAATCTTCCAAAGATTATGCTCTACTATTTGCTTAACTCCGGGCTTAGGCCTAATATGTTATTTTATCAAATAAAGTAACTTATTAGTTTCCAGGACGATCCTGAAATTTATTCCCAATTTGAAAAATAAACCATTTAAATACATTTTCCCTAGGATTATGTTTTAAATGTCAATCTTTCAATTTTATCTTGATTCTAATAGTCCAATTATTTAATCAACGATTTCAGGTACTTTTAAATATAATGATTATTATAGTCCGACTATATTAATCAATTATACTTTAATTATTTGAATACAATCCAACTGTTAATTAAAACAACGATTTAAATATTAGTCCAACTAATATTTAATTTATTTGACGAATGATATTTGTTTGAGCGCGTATGGCAAGTAATTAAACGAATATTGCAAATTCAATTCTTGCCTCCCACTATTTTTTGGCGAGCCTCTAACCCTCTGTCGAGTACTCAGGAAACCGTGTTTCCTAGTGGGCTAGGATCCCGTTAAATGTCATACAATCTTGCCTTTGGCCAACAAATTGTATGATAATTAACTAGGTAGATCTCTAATGGATCCAATCCAATTCCTAGATCCAGTAGGGGGACATCCAAGTCCGAAACATATATCTTATATATGCCAATATATCCAATATATTGCCTAACCTTTTTCCTCTGAATCAACTAAGTCTTGGCTTTGGCACAACAAACTTAGTGATCCATTGTTCATGGAAAGCTTCGTAATCAATGTCGATGGACAAGAAGTGGTCTTGACTTTGGCCAACAAACCACAACTTGGACAAGACACTGATATGGAACAAAGCTCCCGTGATTCAAACACATCCTCGACGGACAAAGGCCTTGACTTTGGCCAACAAGCCAATGCCAGTCTTAGATCTTGAGTAAGAATCACTCAATGGAAGGAAAAACGCTTAATATTTTGCGAGGGTTTTTCGAGTGCAAATTGGCAACCAATTTATTATCTTTGTTAAGGTCTCATCATCATACACCCTTAAACATGCATTCTAAACACATAATAAAGCGAATATGAATAAAATAATAATGATATGCGGATGGATACTTAACACATTGATCCTAGATCAAATCTCTCCATTTTCTCTCTCCCGCTAGCACAAGTATTTACTTCTACCCGTTACACACTACACTTCTAAAGAAACCTCATTTATATTGAGGGGAATAGGTGAGAAGTGAAATACAATGAGAAATGAGGTAATAAGGCTGGACACACAGGTCCAATTAATAAATTCCAAATTTATTACAATAATTTCTAAAATTGCCCCACTCATATAATATTCATCCGATATTCATTATTCATGCATCGCAACCATGTATTCACACAAGCATGTTATCAATCAATCTAAGCAAATTAATTAATCTGATAATTAGTGACCATCCAATGTTCAAACAACGATTTGATTTTGCGCAAGTCAAACTCGTTTTGCGATTAAGTACTCAAAGTACAAATTCTCGAATTAAATTAAACTACATAATTAAATCCAATTCAATTTGTATTTAATTCTAATTCACTATTTAATTCCAAATTAAATACTACACTTTATTAATGAACTTTTACGATTTAATTCCAAATTTAATCATTACGGTTCTCAAAGCCCGATTAACGTCCAACGTCAATTTAATTAAAGTCCAATGGGCTTTTAATTAATTTCTTAAGGTGTGGACTTTTGGTCAACTCGGGTCAAACCAATAACCAAAGTCCAATCAAGGAGTAACCCCATAAGCCTAGAAATCAATTTAGGCCCATTAGGCCCAATTAAACTTTAAAGGTCCATTAGTCGCATTTGGGCTTTATGGAAGCGGTTTTGGGCCCAATTGGATCCAACCAATTTAGCCTAAACCCAACTTAGTACAACCAAGCCCAATAAGCCCAATAACAACATTCAAGCCCAATTTCCAAAATTAAGCCCATTTAATTAAACACAAAAATTCCAAATTCCATATTTAATTAAACTAAAGTGTATAGCATAATTAATTACATAAATCAATATTTTCAAATCATCAATTTAAACAACTAATCATGCTCAATTACATCAATCAGTGTCCAACACATTTTGATCAAAAAATCAAACCCAAATCATGTTATAATGCTCTCGGCTTTGGAGGGGAATTTGTGTCCGATTCAGTTTTAATCCAATTAAATCCACAATCGACATTAAATCAACATCCTCATTGATTCCAACTCATCCAATGAATCAAAAAATCAAAATCCAAGACATTTAGGGCTACTCAAACTCTCGGCCAAGCAAGATAAATTGGGGAAAATTGTTCCAAACAAAATTTAATCAAATTGATCCAATAAATCATCAATTAAACATGTATTAATCATACTCAAACATCCAATTCATTAAAATCATGCTCAAAAAAATTTTACCCAAATTTTAAGCCCTAATCAAATTTCATGCTTTTCAATCGCTCTGATACCATTGTTGGAATTTCTACGGCCCCAAGGATCGAATACAAAGCATAAAACATAAGTGCGAATACAACGAGGGAGTTGCGGAATACTCACATCGATCGGTTGAGCGATGCGAGAGGCAAGAAAATTTATTTTCTGCCTTCTGGACCTCACGGCAGTGAGCTGCAGTCCCTCTCCAAGATTCGGCCATTGTTGGTCCTTCGTCAAGCTCCAAGCTTCGCGAAATGATTCCAAGCTCATGGGTGGACTTCCCTTTCACCTTCGCATGTCTCTCGGAGTGCTAGCTCTTGATGTTTTTGCCAAAAAACCATCACATTTTGCTTCCCATCTCACAGTTTCTGCCTAGAAAAACCAGTGAAGAATATGGCCAAATGGCTGAGAGAGAGAGATTTGTGTAATTCTTATTTGTTTTTCCAAAAAAAAAAAAAAAATATACCATAAATTTGATTTTCAAAAAATCAAGTCATTAATGGCTTGCCAACTACCAACATCAACTCACAAGTGACATGTTGTCAATCAAT